>VXBQ01014776.1:139504-152809 GCA_013400175.1 Phainopepla nitens | reverse complement strand
TTTTTTAGATTTCTGAAGAGGAAAAAAACTATATAAAATTCATTAGAACTGCAAAATACTGTATTCAAGAAGGAACTATCAGCTGCATGACTACAGGATAAGGAACAATATCCTTGGATGCAGCTGTTCAGGAAAGAGAAGCCATGAATGATAGCAAGACATCAGATCAGTTGAAGTCAGTATTGCCCCAGTGTTCTAACCAAACCAGATGCAACACTGGGAAAATAGACAGTACTGTATCTCATTAAATCCTCAGGTATAATACTTAAAATACTTTTAAATTTTAAGTATTTTAAGTAAGATAAACCTGTTCAAAAGCACCAATAGAATCATGTTTCCCAGAACTGCCACTGAAGAAAAGACTGAATGAAGTAGCCTTTTGCAGTGAAGACTGTGGTGGACATGCTGCAGGTAACATGTTCACATTCAGATATGTGCATGGCTGCTGAAGAGAGAAAAGGGAGAATACACATTCAGAGTGCACTATGGCAGATCATACAGATATTCATATACTGGAACCCAAAACCTTTTTATCAAAATACTTCTAGAAACTGATAAACCATAGTTCAAACTGATTTTCACACCAGGTAACAACAGAGTTGTGGTGGATAGTCTTGAAAGATACAAGTGGCTTGCTGACTGAATGGTGTAGTCCACCTGAGTGTATCCATAATCATGTTTCAAAAACTCTACCTTTAATAACTAGTATTCCCAAAGTAATTTTGGCTGTGCACCAGCTAGGATGTTTACTCACCTACCTAAAATTTCAGTAGGTCAGGGCACTAGTTCATCTTTCAAAAGGTTTTAAAACACTTGTAAGAAATAGGAGAATTAACATGCCAAATTTAAAGTATATCTTTACCATTCTTGTTAGTCATCCTCAGGAAAACGATACATTGCAAATCAGAATTAAGAGAATCATCCCCACAAAGCCAGAAGATGTATTTACCTGAGATTTCTGTCTTTTAGATTTAATCCTGAAAAAAAAGAAAAGAAAGGATGAGAGAGAATACAGCAGAAGCTGTAGAGAAAAGATCACTCATCAACAATATTGATACTGAGAAAAATCGTAAAAGAACTATATCAGCTTCTGGGAAAGACAACCAAAGTTATTTGAACAGAACATTGGAAAACCTATGAAATATATGAAATGAGCCCTAGGGTTTTGTTGAGACCAATCTAAATAGAAGTCTGCTTAGTCATTTAAGGATAGACATGACAGTGTAGCTCTTCCCTTTTCCTTTTCTAACAGGAGAATAATATTTCTAAAGGTCAAAATGTACTATAATTCTACTCTTCATGCAGAAAGGAAAGGTAACCACTCTTCTAGCAGTTCCCAAACACAGCCTTTGTTTTTTTTTCTTCCCAGTATGACTACGTATTTTATCTAGTTAACAGAAGAGACAGACTACAGCGAAGATCAATAAATGTGAGGGTATTGAAAGATGAGCAGAGTAGTGTAGCCCTGTAGGCCACAAGGGATGGCAATGACACTGCCAGTAAGAGATTCCAAGACTTTTGTCACGCTCATGTCCCTCAGGTAGTGTCGGGACTCACTTGGATTCACCTCAACCTGTCTGTAGCCAAGTCTTTGCTTTTCTATCTGTAACAGCAATCATCAAAGCATTGCTTGATTAATTTATCCCTCTATACTTCTAGCTTTTTCTTGGCTTTGTCAATTATGTTATGGCTATTGTTGCATGTACAACTAACTATAGTAACAAGTGTTGGGGCAGCTCTAGTGGGCTGGGGCTCCAGCATGGTTCCACAGCACTAATTTCTCCCAAAACATTTGCACAATTAGTCCTTTCACCATCAGGCAGGTGCTAAACCACACAATTGTACCAAAACCTGGCCCTGAGCCCAGGCTGCAAAAGCCATGGAAGGTGGAGAGAAGAGGTTGTGCTCAGGGTGTGACAATAGCTTAATTAAACTGTGTAGAATGAAATCTCTATTATGACCCTAGAATTTAATGCAAGGTAGATAAACACAAGAGACTCAATGGCTGTTAACAAGCCATCAACGGTCCTTCACTGCTCATTAAAGGAATGTAATCATGGGAGTTGGCAAAAACAATTTTCAGGGTAACAAACCTCCCAGAAGTACTCAGCATCTATGCAAGACACTCACTTTGCTCCTGGTGAAGGAGTCTGGATGCCGATGGCTCACCTCTAATGATCATCTTTACACAATTAGAGGGAGAAGGAGAAGTACACTTGTTGCCTGCCACAAGGTTCATATTACTATAGTGTTGGAAGTTGGGATTTTTTTCCGATTTTTTTTCTCTTTTCTTCCTTTCAGGGAGTTTTCTTTCAATTGTTGCCTAAGAGATGTGAAGAATCAATACTTAAGAGACAAAAGTGGCCAAAGTAAAGGGAACAGGTGCAGCTGGCTGCACTATTTTGGCCGGGCAGTTTTCTCTTGGGAAGGACAGAGATACTGCAAGATTTTGGCTGGGTGGGGGGGCAGAGAGCTGGGCTCAGTTCCTCTTTCTGTCACTCTTAGGAGTGGAGGAGGAGATGGTGCTGCTGCTGCTGCTGCAGGGAGAATTCTCTCCCACTGTGGTGTTCAGCCCCTTTTACTGCTTCTCCTACTGTGAGTGAGGCTTTGCCCATAAAAGCAGCTGTTGAATTTACTGATCACCTGATCTCATTGGAAAGGACCCTCACCATCTACTTGGGTGCCCCAGGGGAGTACCTGGGATCCTGACCCCCTCCCAGGGAGCATCTCCCAGCTTTTGTGGGAATGTTGCTGTTACTGCACGGCCCTGCTCTTTTCTGCCACTGCTTCAGGGTTTCCACTACACTTCACCCAACATCCCATGTCCATTCAATCCCTTGCAGCTCCTACTACAGCTGTGGAGCTCCTGCTACATTTTGTTTGTCCCCCTAGGATCTACTCCCCTCTGCCGTTCCAGCCGCTGCTCTGAGATTCCTGCTACAACCTGTTTCACCATACTGAGGAGCAGTGGGACCAGCTGCCCCCGGGAGTTTGTAACAGAAGCCACTTTTCCATCTCTTCCACTGGTGCGCCAGCCATTGTCCGTCTGAGAGAGATGGCCGAGCTCGCGCCACAGCGCCCCCTGCAGGCGCGGGGGAATCATTGCACCGGCCCTGCCCGTCAGGAGCCCCCAGCGCCCCTGCCGGCTGTGACCGGAACTGCAGCAGGGAAAGTGCCTGCGGCCGAGACAAGGCTGTTTTCGCTGGGTTTGTGGTTTTGTTCGTTGTTGCTGCTGTTGTTGTTTGTTTGCCATGTCATACATGTATAGATAGTAGTAAAGGACTGTTATTCCTTTTCCCATAATCTTTGCCTGAAAGCCCCTTAATTTCAAAGTTATAATAATGTGGAGGGAAGGGAGTCATATTTTCCATTCCAAGGGAGGTTCGCACCTTCCTTGGCAGGCACCTGTCTTTCAAACCAAAATATACATACTGGCTTTTTTTCTGAGAAATATATAGAATCCATGCCTGTAAAACATGCAGATATATTGTTTAGAGTAGAGTAGAAATCCACTAGTAGCTTTCTATTCTAATTTTCACTAAATATTGTTCCCATTTCAGTCACATTTTACTACATGACTTATTTTCCCTCTTTGATACTTACAATATTTACTTCTGAGAGAAAATACCAGAAGAAGGTTGTAAAAAGCTAGATGAAAATACAGCAATACTTTATCACAATTATTCTTCAAAAAAATTCAGAGACAAGATCTTCAGAGTTAGACTGAAGATTGAAATGTCATATTCAAAGCCTCTTCGGTCCTGTGATGTCATGCAGTAATTGAGAAATATCAATATTTTTGCTTATAATACTCTGCTGTGCCTCACAGTTTTGGTTGGTAGGTAAGATACTTAGGTAAAGAACTGAAGCTTTAAGTAAAGTAGTCATGATGACTGTACAAATATCAATTCCATTGATAATTTTGCTTTGAACAGCTAGCTGAACAGTTTGTTCTTGTTCATCTTTAAAACTTAAAGAAAAGCTCTGCATAAGGTACCGGAAACTTTTCTTCTGAGAAATATACAAAGACTCATAAATTAATAATTCTTTCTCTTTTTTCTTGGCTTATATAGTCTAACCAATTCTTTCTCATTGAAACATGAAAATAGTGGAAGTAGAATATCTCTCAGCTGTTACAATAGAGAATAGCTAATCAGAACTTAATATGTTGTCATTAGCAAAGGGATGGAAAAAATATCAATATTTGTTCAGTAAATCACTGCACTTGACATAATCAGACATTCAAGATATTGCAGCAGAGATAATTGTGCAAAAGCTGTTATTTTTTAAATGTTTTTTCTAGTCTGCACTTCCCCTCCCAAAAAAGTGACTGTTTCCTTTTTCTAGCACTGTCACAAAATGTTGTAAAGTACCTTGAGACAAAACTCTTAAGAACTCATATTTAAGAGTTTCTTCACGGAAATGTAGTAATTCTGTCTTAGTTACTATGGTATACATAAATGTTCTCAATAATAAAACAAATTATTTCCTGAGAGCTGTGTTTGATATAATGCAAATCAGAAATGGAGAACATTATCAGAAGTACATGATCAAAAGAATATTTATATTGAAGTAAATTATTTACTTGACATAAGACATGACTGTTTCTTACTATTCATGTAACTGAAAGTGTTCTCTACTTTCATCATCATTCTTGAAGCCTAAGGCTTTAAAAAAGCTCTGTTCACAGATTTTTTTCTGACAAAGCAGGTAAAAGCATTCTATGTAGACTAAAGTCTGTATATAGTAAATAGAGAAGTGAAAAATAAATTCAGTTGATGTAAAAATTATAAGGAGCTTGGGGAGACTAATACAATAGCTGCTTCTTGAAGAAAACCATAATAGTTTTACCCTACACAGACATTGTAGTTTGCTTTTATTACATCTTACTGTTACTAAATTAAAAATGGTAGGTTTTTAATATATTAAATATTCAATGCATTCATCTTAGATGAACACTCCTCCCCAAAAGTCTTTTTCCATTATTTGGACTAAAAATCTTCACAAATCCCACAATTTAGCAAATAGACAAATCCTTTCCTAATTTCAATTCTTCAAAGTTCTTCCTTTTAAGAATAATGTTGTTTGTAATTTACATCAACTAAACCTCTCGTGTATGACATTTCTCCAAGAAAGGAAATGGGATCAGAATCTCACAGACTGGAAGGGACCTCCAGAAGTCCTGTTGTCCAAGACATTGCTAAAAGTCAGACCAGTCAGAGCAGGTGGCTCAGGGCTATGTTCAGTTGAATTTTACAGATCTCACAACCTCCTGAGGTACCTGTTCCAGTGTTTGAGCATTCTCATGGTAAAAAATTCCTTACTTCAAGCAGTATAACCTTCTTTTGCAACCTGTGTTTTTGGTATCTCATTTTGGTATTCTACTGTGAACATCCACAAGACGTCAAGACATGAGATACTGCTATAATTAACTTCTAAGAGGAACATCAGGTGAAAGATATCTATCCTGTGTTTGTGCATTTCAGTAAACCTGGACACCGCCTGCCTCTACCTTCTTTCCTTCCTGTTTCAAAATTCTCCTTTACCAAAATTTCACCCTATAAATTCTGTATTCATCCAAAACTTAATTATCACTTTGGTCTAAGTTTCAAAAATTTACTGTTCACAGCATTGATTTTGAATAAGTGAAACATTTTATCCTCCATGCATGGAGTACCTAAAAGGACCTGATCAGAGGATATTAGACTCCTGCACTGCCTCCCACTTGAATTTGTGGGTATCGGCCAAGTGTAATGCTGTATCATGCTAACGCTAAGTTACTCACTGGAGGAGTAGAGTGCACATTACAAAGCTGGAATAGGTCACAGACTGTTGCCCATGCCCATGCTATGCCCATGTCTATACCATGCTTCTGGTATAGACTTTCCTGAGCTTTAGCTTGTTGCGGCCCACAATTTTATTGTTTGGCTAGTTTTCATGTGTTTCCCTGCTCTTCCTTTCAAATGATTTCTCCTTGATCGTATCCTCCTCCAGGTCCCTGTCATGCCTCCCCTGGTTCCAGCCCTTTTCCCGTCCATCACCTAAACCCTGCCCCTCTTTCCAGACCCTTCCCTGTCAATCCTCACATGGGCCAATCCCTCAAGTGTCCTCCCCCTTGGAAATCCCCTACACTTCAATGCCCCATTGGCTCATGTGACCCCTTTCTCTCCTCCCCCCATTCTGATTAGTCCCCAGTTGATGGGGTGATCCCCTTGTTCCACCTTCTCTCCACCCCTCCAACTCCCCTATTGGTTGTATGGTTGTAACCACCCCCAGGATCTCCCCTGTATTTAAGTTACTGTAAGGCTTTGTTCTAGTTCTAGTTCTCCAGAATAAAACCTTCCCTGGAATATCAAGACCCTTGAGCCTCTCTTTGTCTCCTTCCTGACTCGAGCTTGTCTCCTTATCAGAGTTGTGCCTCTGGGCCTGCGCCCATTAGGTTCTGTTTCCCTGAACAAGATCAGTGGGAACAGTTCCCCACACCAGATGCTGCCATCCCTGGACAGTGCGTGGGCGACCTTGGTCAAAGCCAGGCTTCAGGGACGACCACGTCATTAGCTAATGATTTTGTTGCAGAGGTGGGCACTTGGGATCTGTTTTTGGCAACTTCTATTAGAGGGCAGCAAGAATGAAGTCGCATTTCAAGGAATGACAAGGCTGGAGCCAACTATGACAGCACAGGCATGCTCTCACTGTCTGAGGGTAGTGACTCATTATCTTGCAGCCCCTGAGCAGGATAAGCAGTGTCAGATGGCAATAGCAACAGATTCCAGTGACAATCCTGTGGTCTTCAATCAAAGACAAGGTGAACAAGTCAGAACTGAGGTTAATCCGTGAAAGTTCAGTGACTGCTCAGGAAGGGCTTGAGACAGGATCAGACCCTGGCACAACCACAGCATGATTCAGGCCATGCCTGATTTACCCTGACCTGAACTGAGACAGAGCCTTTTAACGGATTACTTTTTTGAAAGAGAACAGTCATCCATCCTCTTAAAGTCTGATCTTTATCTCTGAGCAGAAATCAAATGGATGGAGGGATAGGTTTTGCATGGTACGAATATTTATGAAAACATCTTCATTTTTATTGATGCTTCCTGGTAATAAATTGTTTGTATTACTTTTATTTTCATTTCTTGTCTTTTAACAGACTTGTAGGTCCTTGTAAACATTTTACATTCTGTAAATCATACTATGGCACAAGCTAAGTCCACTATAGGAGATAGAGACAACTAACCATTGCCCAACATGGGGAATTAGATGATGCTGGAAAATATTGTTGTGGAAAGGGACCTGGGGATCCTGGTCAAAGGCAAGTTGAATCTGAGTCAGCAGTGCCCTGGCAGCCAGGCCAACCCTGTCCCGGAGGGCATCAGGCACAGCATCACCAGCTGGGCAAGGGAGGGGATTGTCCTGCTCTGCTCTGCTCTGGAGTGGCCTCATCTCGAGTGCTGGGGGCTGTTTTGGCTGCCACGATGTAAGAAAGACATTAGGCTCCTAGACAGTGTCCAAAGGAGGTTACAAAGATGGTGAAGGGGCTGGAGGGGAAGCTGTACAAGGAGCAGCTGATGTCACTTGGTCTATTCATACTGGAGAAGAGAGATTGAGAGGACATCTCACTGCAGTCAACAACTTCATCATGAGGGGAAGAGCAGGAGGAGACACTGAACTCCTCTCTGTGTTGACCAGCAAAAGGAGCTGAGGGAATGGGCTGAAGGTGTGTCAGGGAAGGTTTAGGTTGGATATTAAGAAGTTCTTCACCCAGAGCATGTTTGGGCACTGGAACAGGCTGCCCAGGGAAGTGGTCACAGCCCTAAGCCTGACACAGACCAAGAAGCATTTGGACAGTGCTCTCAGGCACATGATGTTACACTTAGGTTGTCCTGTGAAGCTCCAGAAGTTGGACTCAATGGTCCTTGCAAGTCAGCATAGTCTGTGATTCTGTAACAAAGCTGTCCATCTCCCAAACAAGGCCCTTCTTGTCATAGTAAGACATATTATATCTGACCTTATTATCCTTGGCAATTCTCACTACCCAGGTCCACCAACAAATTAAACTGTAACACAGTTTTTTAGACATAATTAGTGACAGAATATTGAATTCATATCTAAGAAGACTCAAAATCAGCTAATAGCAGTAAGAGGTTCTCTGTGAAGAGTGCTGAATGGAGCCTCTCCTTGACCTGAGATTTCAGTTCTAGAAAACATTTTTATAAAGACAGATCCTCAGTATTGCACAAAGCCCCACTAAAACAGATGAGCCTCAGACCTCCAATACATACAGAGCTCAAGTCTTTTCCTCTTGCCAGAGGGAACAAAAGCAGAGTCCCAAAAGATTGAGAAATTTCACATTGCTAGTGTTAGTAAATATAAAATGTATCATCGTTCTCTTTTTATTTATAGATAGTAAACTTTCATTTTCACATCTTTTTTTAACCAAAGTTTTTCTTTTTTTCTTTGTTTTTATTTTTTGTTGTTGTTGTTGAAGAAAAGTGGATGAAGAGGAAAATATTTTCCTGTTAGCAGCCACAAGTTAAACTCAGCTTGAAACACCTGCTGCTTTACTAAAGGGAATAAATTTTTAGCTCACAGGGAATGAATAACAACATATAATACAACATCCTATTAGGGAGCAAGCAATACATGACAAGAGATGAAAGTAAAACACACCACACCTACAAAAGTTTAGGTTTAGTAATAAACTTAGAACAAGTTGGAGATTTGTAACTGAGCCAACACACCAAAATATCATGACAGAGCTTGTGGAACTAGGTTCATCACTTATAACTGAAAAACAACCTTTTAAAAATGTGCATCTCCAGTCTTATCAGACAGAAAAAAATCATGGAATTGAAAATCACCTGGCTGTGACCTCATAAGCTATGTCTTGTCATTTATCCTCACAGATCACTGGATTTCCTGAATATTCTCCTGTCTTTTCATAGCCAAGATCCTACTCTTCAGTCCAAACTCTCTCCCAAAACTAGTTACATTGTTGGCTATTGATCAGATCTTCCAGCTGGCTCTGCACAAAACATATGAGCAGTTAAACTCAACCAAAAATGGAGCATTCTTTATTCATACCTGCAAGCAAAATTTAAATATTAGGCCATAACATTACGGAGAAGGAAAAGAGGGAGAAATAATGTATATTGTTTCTGCTGTCTAAGAAACAGGTTAAAAGAAACATTTCGGTTGGCTTTTTCTTAGCTAAAAATAACTTTATAATTTGAAGTTACTTTTAACAGGAAATACAGATTAGGTCTAAAGGTAATATAACTGTCTTTGCGGTTTTTCCCTCAAAAAAAGTAATTTTTAATATTAGTTTATATTATCTCTCTCTATTATTATCTCTAAAGAAAAACATGAAACAATAGTGTCCCTAAACATTAGGCAGTATAGGCAGGCATATTCATTCTTCAAGGCATGTTTTATAAAAACTGCGTAAGCCTGTTTTGCAGTAGTGAAAGTCATTTCTACTCAAAGTAGAACTTATTCTATCTAAGGAATTAATTTCAGCCTATTTATAATAAGGATGATTGTTTTTTAAAAAAATAGATTTTGAAGTTACAATAATTGAGCAGTAACAGTAGCAAATAACATGTACACGTGATAGTCAACCATCACAAACCAATGAGTGAATTAAACAAAAAAAAAATGGCCAGGAAGAAGCTACTGTCTCCTCGATGTATTTAACAGCCATTACAGATACAGATTCACATCAGGAAATTTTGCATATTTTTATATCTACCTCTTTCTCTCAGAAATTTTATAAATATAAATATATGACATATATATCTTGTTTCAGAATAACTACTGAATAACATTTTTTCAACAAATAAGTAATTCTAAAGATTAATGGAATACAGTAGAAAAAAACCCCATGAAAATCTAAGTAGGAACATGGTAGGTCAGAACTGCTACCTTGGACTTCCAGAAGAAAGGATTGTTTAGGCAATGTCCATTGAGAGGTAATCCTGAAAAGCAAAGGAGTCCAGAAAAGTTGAATATTCTTCGTGGAGGCAATCTTAAAGTCACAGAAGCAGGTATTCTCAATGTGCTGGAAAACAAGCTAGCAGGGAAGAAAACCATTCTGGATCCACAGAGTTTTGCCTGGAACACAGCAATAAAAGAGAGTTTACCTCCTTTGGAAGAAGGGGCAAGCAAGGACTACAAGGACAACAAGGATTTTATGGAAGAATCCTTCTGAATTACCTTGCATAGTTCACTTTAGGGGATTACTTGGACCTTTTCCACTAGCCACTGATGCAGTGCCTGTCCAACTCCTGAAACCTTGACCAGCCCGGCTAGCTCAACTGACCGGCACCAGTACCAAGAGTGGGTAGCCCCTGAGAAGCAGCGTGCTCTCTGGGTGTGGCTAAGAGCTCTGCAGCTCTTCCGCGTACAGCACGTCAGGCGGAGGCAAAGGATTGAAAAGGAGGCTCTCACTGGTTCCAGGGAAAGGGTTTATTTAGGAAGTCCGGGGAGGTGCAAAATCCAAGGAAGGGTATACCATTGCACCCCCTCAGGACAGGGTGCCCAGAATGGGAAGGGACTTGGAGTTCTCTTTGTTCCCTATAAAAGGTGAAGAAACCAGAACTTTCTTTCCCAATTTGGAAGTGCTCTGAACCAGGACTTCTCGTAGGACACCCTGGACTTCACTTCACTCCTGGGGTTACCTGGTTGGATGAGTGCCAGAGCCCTGCCTAAGCCATCAATAATAAAAGCACTGGACAAAGGAACCTCGTGGCATTTTGGGAGTGTTTTAGCAGAGACAAGGACCCTCTTGTCTCTGGCACAGCTTTTTCTCTGTAGAGAGTTTGTTATATTTGCAGTTAATAAACCTTTTTTGTTTCCAACACCACCCGAGGTGCCCATTCCGCTTATTTTATGCCATTGGGATTTGCAGGACAAAAACCCAAACAGTGATAGAACCTCTGAGGGTTCGTAACACCTGGCTTAAGGAGAATTCTATCAAAAGGGAGCCAATGAAAGCAGAACGGAGGTGTGGATCCAAAAGGAAGGAACTGACAAAAGCCAAGATAATGGGGTTACAGTAACTTAAATACAGGAGAGGTTCTGGGGGGGCGGGTACAATCTCTTAACCAATCATAAGTCAGTGTAGGAGGAACATAAGGTGGAGTCANTTGCAGTTAATAAACCTTTTTTGTTTCCAACACCACCCGAGGTGCCCATTCCGCTTATTTTATGCCATTGGGATTTGCAGGACAAAAACCCAAACAGTGATAGAACCTCTGAGGGTTCGTAACACCTGGCTTAAGGAGAATTCTATCAAAAGGGAGCCAATGAAAGCAGAACGGAGGTGTGGATCCAAAAGGAAGGAACTGACAAAAGCCAAGATAATGGGGTTACAGTAACTTAAATACAGGAGAGGTTCTGGGGGGGCGGGTACAATCTCTTAACCAATCATAAGTCAGTGTAGGAGGAACATAAGGTGGAGTCAAATACAAAATACACCAATAGGGGAAAACATAGGTGGGGAACAACTCAAACTTACAAATAATATTCCGAAAAGGGGATGATTGATGTGGAAATTTCTGGAAGAGGGGGAGGAGCCAGGAAGGATTGACAAGGGTCCAGGAGGGGAATTGGGGGATTGACAGGGAACCTTCTGGATAGGTGGGACAGGACAGGGGTTGACAGGCAGGGAAAAGGTGGGGATTTCGGGGAAGGTAACACCGAAAGGGTAGGGGTGGGTAACACAAGAGCAAACAATTAACTAAAAGCACACTGCAACAAGCCACTTCTAAGATAGCCAGTCTTGGTAATCACTTATATTGTTCTTAATTTCTAAACCCTAAGAAAGATCATTTCATTCCTGTCATAAACTAAAACATAATAACGAACATATAAGAAAGTATTAAGTTAGAATACAAGTTAAGTTAGATATGAGNGAGGGGAATTGGGGGATTGACAGGGAACCTTCTGGATAGGTGGGACAGGACAGGGGTTGACAGGCAGGGAAAAGGTGGGGATTTCGGGGAAGGTAACACCGAAAGGGTAGGGGTGGGTAACACAAGAGCAAACAATTAACTAAAAGCACACTGCAACAAGCCACTTCTAAGATAGCCAGTCTTGGTAATCACTTATATTGTTCTTAATTTCTAAACCCTAAGAAAGATCATTTCATTCCTGTCATAAACTAAAACATAATAACGAACATATAAGAAAGTATTAAGTTAGAATACAAGTTAAGTTAGATATGAGTTTAGCTGAAATTAATTTAGTGAAAATTTGCTTTATCACTTACAAGCTGGCACCAGTGTACGCTACCACACACACACACATAGACAAAAATTTTTAAGATATTATAAATATGTAGATTGCAATACTAAGATTAACAAGGAACACAGAAAAGAAAAACTAAACCCAGTTAGATGTTACTGAACATAATTCATTTAAACCAACTTTTTAAATACATCATTATTTCATTATTAAAATACGTTTAAAACAGAACTTAAATTTTCACTCCCATGTAATATGACTGAAATGTTCTATAGAGAAATTGCAATACATCTATTTTGCCTAATTGTGATTCAGACAAGAATGTAACATTTTCTCCCACTATCCATTGTAAGACATTGTTTCAGACTGCATAAAGTAAAAAAAGTGGAAGACTGATAGTTTGCTGAATTCATCTGTATTTCACCCTATCCTCCTGTTACTTGCTGCACAAGAACAGGCTCAAGGACACTACCCTTTAGAATCTCCTCTTAAGCACTGAAATGATATATTTTGTGAATAGTCTAAATACCTCAAAAAAGACTAAGAAGATTTTCCTCTCTCAGGATTAAAGAAGGTATCTGGAATACCTTCTTTGAATAAAAAGAGAGCAAGGGTAAATTGATGAAAAGGTCTTAGGCTACATCAGAACACATCACTGGGAAAAAGAAGATAGTGCTGGGAGCTGGACTGGACTGGCTGTACAAATAACCTGGGCATTAAAACATGCAGAAAGCAAGGCAAATTTTGTTTGATGAGACCAGAATAAGCAGGATAGAAACTATATCAATGAACAATTCAATGAGAAATTTAAAGGAAAGTTTGTGTGGAATGAAGGAGAAGGGAAATATGTCAAATATGATTAAACTAACCTATATGAGTAAAAAACAGACAAGAAGTAGGAGGAAGTAAAATGAGATATCGAAAGTCTGAAAATTACTGAGGCAAGAAGGATGAGCCTGGGGTAAGAACTACAGATGAAAAGAGACCAGATGGAAACCATTTGGAAAAAGAGCATATCAAGGTAACATAGGAGGAATCTTACGTTCGATGCTTCTTTCTCAT
>VXBQ01014776.1:122525-139415 GCA_013400175.1 Phainopepla nitens | reverse complement strand
AAAAAAACAAAAAACAACCCAAAGCAGAAACTCAAAAACAACCCAAAAATCACCAAACCAAAAAACCCAAAAACTCAACAAACTAAAAGTCTCTGTGACTTCATGAACTCAGATGGCAGCATTTTGCACAGTTAGTCCCCTATTTCAGCAGTGGAGTTTCTAGGTAAGATAGAGGGGAGGACATTGGGAGGAACAGCAAACTGGAAACCAAATGCTTTTAAGAGACTTTCTGATAAATGAAAAAAATCAGAATTCTAACCTTAGTTCATTACTTTTTAAATGCAAGCTGTATTTATAACCACAAATACAGACCTGTGTGTCATGTTTTAAACCCAGCTAGCAGTCAAGCACCATACAGCTGCTCACTCAGTTTCCCTCCACTGGTTCAATGAGGAAGGGAATTGGAGGAGAAAAAGTGGAAAAACTCATGGTTTGAGATAAAGATAGTTTAATAGGGTAAAGAAAAGCCATAAACACAAGTAAAGTAAAACAAGGGATTCATTCCCTGCTTCCCAGTGGCAGGCAGGTATTCAACCATCACCCAAGGACTCCGTCACAGGCAACAGCTACTTTAGAAGACATCCCCATGCCGAATGACTCCTATTGCTCGTTCTTCCCTCAGGCTTATATGCGGAGTATGATTCCATACTGTATGGAATATCCAGCCTCCACACTGGGAGGACAACACAAAAAGCAAAAAAGGCTGTGGCTCTATGTAAGCCCTACTCAGCAATAACAAAAACATCTCTGTATTATACATGCTGTTTCCAGCACAAATCCAAAACATAGTCTAATATTAGCTTCCATGAAGAATATTAAGTCTACCCCAAAACTATTGTGTTTTCTCTTGATTTACTGTGAAATGCATACCAGAAAGTAAAATCATTCACCTTGGCTTTCAGGTCATTAGAGTAAAGCATTTAGTCTTTACATTTTTGCTTCTGTTTCTAGCTACATAATAATTTCCCAACTTTCTTTCTGATTTACTGTCACAGTTAGTTTAGAGGTAAGCAGATGAGTTCATCTGTGCCATTTTCCCCTTCCAGCTGCTCCTGATAGCTCTCAATATTCTCATTAAACTTGATGCTTAGTCAGCTGTTCACTGTCTTCAGATGATTCTTCTTTGCATTCATTCTCTTCACCCAGCAAGGTGGCAAAACATGGCACAAGTACAGCTGATGTACAAAGTGCTGATAGAGGCAGCTCCCTTCTTGAACATCCTAACTGTGAACATATGGTTTAACATTACTAGCTTGCTGCCAAAGTGGCTGGAGATAAAAATGATTACAACTTATTTAGCCCATATTTAAATTTTTGTTCTGGAGAATGAACAGAAGCTACATCTTGATTTCTCCTAGTAACAATAACAGAAGTTGCAGACGCTTCTATTTTCACGGCCAAAAAAACTATTGCGATAATTTAATAGGATATTCCACATAAAAGAGAAAAGGTTCAACTAGTGATACTTTTTGCAACTTCTAATTGAGTTAGAATATATTGTTCATAAAAAAACTAGTGACAATTTAAAGAACATGTCAGCTTATTAATGTCCATTCACATTTTAATTAGCATCTATGGATGCCTGCTCTGTGTGAACTAGAACTTCGATCCATGTTGTAAAAAATAGTCTTCCTAGCTGAGAAGTTGAATAGGACCATGCAGAGAGTATCTATATTAAAAAGATCTTTACAACTGGAACAGTGGGGTTTCTTTGCCTTTTATCAATGTTTAATCTCAGAAATCTATTAGGGGGCTAGCAGGGTAAAATATAATGCTTGTGAAACACTGTGAAAACAAGTTAATGATCCAGTGATTTTTCTCAGCTTTAAAATTTATCTCCTCAGACAATAACTCAATGTATCACGTAGAGCACCCTATACTGTCCAGTTTAATTCTCACAGTCATTAGCATACTGTGGATCAAGGGGATGATTCGAAAAGAAAAATGCCTCAGTCACAGGCACTCACCTGGGGACAAACTCTCCCTGAAGGAGAAGGACAATTTCTGAAATTTCTTTGGAGAGATGACAGCATATGAGGCATGCAGGGTAGAGCTGGTGGCTTCATACAGGCCTGAGCTGGTGCACTCAGAGAAGGCTAATGGCCTTGACAGGATGCAGATTTCTCAGATTTATCTAATTCCATAGAGTTTTAAGATTTTATTGGGACTGCTGTTTTCAACAATGCCTTCAGAAAGCTATTTTTTCCCATTCTAATGTTAATTATAATTACTCTACAGTGCTCATAAACTATATGCTTGTATAACAAAAAAAAAGAAGAAACATCAGAATAGTTTATGACTTTGTGACTGTGTGGTTGTAACCTGATGCCAAAAAAAGAAAAAAAAAAAAAGACCAAACCAAACCAAACCAAACCAAACCAAACCAATTAAACCACACACACACACAAACAAAACCAAAAAAATACCAACCAACCAACCAATCAATCAACCAAACCAACCAAACAACCAAACAAAAAAAACCCACCCCACTAAAACCAAAAGACCAAATCCAATTTATTTTTAGTGGCTAGTTTATGAAACATTTTACACAATAGTATTAAAATAAAAGCATCTTTCTTAAATTATGTTTTTAGAGAGATAGAAAGAAAATCACATTCTCATCCATAATAGCCATGAGAAATTAACTTCAAAACTGCCATATTTCTATGGAGCATTAAGAAATAGAATGCTGAAAAATTTGAGAAGGATATCATCATGGGACATCAGCGGAGCATATGAAACAAACAAATGTCATAAAAAAAGAAAAGATGAAACCATATATGGGAAATCTTTAGTCTTATCATTTAATGCACTGTATAAAACCACTCAAAGGTTGTAGCAGTGAAAATGGGATAAGACTATGTCTGGAACAAAAGCAAGAATTGAAAATACGTGCTCCTATCTTGTTTGAAAAATCAGATGTTGGAAAAAATCAGAGGAGATACTTTGGCTTCACAGCAGCTAACTTCAAGAAACACATAGTTTTTCTCCTGTGTAACTTTTTGGTTCATACCCATGGAAAATAAAGAAGAGATTTAGCTACAAATACTTTCACTGAGCAGTAAATATGGATTCTTGGGCCATTTTATGAGGGTTTGAGTCACCATTTTTTATCTCCTATGAGTAAAGAAAAGATTATATACTGCATTTTCATAGCTGGTGTATTGCTTTGCAGAACCATTTCTATTTCAACTGCTGTATATTTATTTGAAAGGATTTTATTCTCAGAACTGACCATTATCTGTTTAGTTTGGTTTTGAGGTCAATCAGTTTGCATTCCTAGCTACAGAGAGTTTTCTCCTGGATACCATTTAGTGCAAGCTCCCTCCAGTTCCAATCCAAGAAAATATTTTAGTGTTGTCTCCTAGGACAGGCTTGGCATTCAGCGTTTTTAACAAGTCACAGTAATGCAGGGAGCTGTAGTAAGGTGAAAAGTAAATATTTATGACTGAAATTCTACAATTTTTCTCCCAAATTTTGAGAGAAGTACATAAAAGCATAAAAGATAGAAGCAATAATTGTTTCCAGTCCTGTAGAAGAGAATAACAAGGAGTGGAGTGAAATGGAATGAAATGGAATGGAATAGTTTCATTTGGAAGGGAGCTAAAATGATCATTTAGTCCAATTGCCTGACCATTTTAGGGCTGACCGAAAGCTAGAGCATGTTATAAAAGGCATTATCCAATTGCTGGTTCAACACTCACAGGCTTGGGGCATTGACTACCTCTCCATTGTTTGACCACCCTCTTGGTAAAAAAATGCTTTCTAAGGTTCAGTCAAAACCTTGCCTGGTGAATTTGCACACATGCTCTCACTGGATATGAGGGAGAAAAGAGCAGCACATCCATCTCTGCATCCCATCCTTCGTAAGATGTAGAGAGCAATGAGGTCACACCTCAGCCTCCTTTTCTCCAAACTGAGTGAATCCAATCTTCAACTGCTCCCCACAGGACATTTCTTCCAGCCCTTTCTCCAGCTTTGTTGTTCTCTTCCAGACCTTTACATCCGCCAGAAATGTTGGAGCCCAGAACCACATACAGTACTCTAGATGTCTCCTGCCAGTTTTCCACAAAACCCCAGCCTCCTCACCAGTGCAGCAGCATGGGAAAGAAAAAAGGACTTGCTGTTGTGCAAGCACTGTTAAGCACTGTCAAACATCTCTGAATTATCAATACTGGTCCCAGCACAAATCCAAAACATAGCCCCATACCAGCCACTCTAAAGAAAATTAACTCTATTGCAGTCAAAACCAGCATACAACTTCATTAAATACATCTATGTTTTGGCCTTGCCTGACATATTTTTTTAAGTATTTACTTCCTTTCCTTCAGTGTTTCAGAAAAACAAAATCAATTTAAGCAAAAATAGGGAAAAAAAAGTCACACAAAAAAACCCACAAAAAAAACCCACAAAAAAAGCCTGACAGATAGTATTTCCTTTTCCCCAGTTTTCACCATGGCATATAAATGCTTCCCCAACCTGCATTTCCTTTTTCTTTTTCACCCCAGCATAAAAATAAAATAAAGAAAAAGAATACCAGAAAATATAAAACCCAGAAACAAAACAAAACTGAGATATAAATATTCCATAAAGAAAAGAACCATCTGTTACATATGCACAGTTCACTCTGAACATTAGAACATGTGTTGCCTCCCAAGACTTGAATGACTTTATCTGGCATTTACATGCTGCATGGAGCTTTAAGAAAATAATAATTCTATACCTCAGAAAGATCTTACAATAAGCACAATCACAGCTTAAACAATCAAATAAGGAAAAACTTCTTTTCCCAATCTACTGCCCATTGGTAAAAGAAATCTTGGGTTTAGTGTTGGCTTTTTTTTTTCTTCCCCCTGACTCATATATAGATATATAACTGACATATAGATAATCAGGTTCTGCTCACTGAATGATACCCATATGAAAAGAGATATAAAGAAAATAAAATTGTTTTGCACATGGGGACAGACAGATTTCAAATGCATTGCTAGTTTCAACAGAAGCAATATATTCTGTTGCTAAAAATATTTGGGGATTTTTTTTCTCTAAAAAATTACTGCCTCTATTGAGACTACAATTTACTGTAAAATGCCTACAGCTACTGAGGAATATACTGTTATCTAAATGTTGTTCTACAGTGAAGTTTCTTTCAAATTCTGATACTCTTGGGTTTCACACTAGCCAGAAGGCAATTTCAGTGCAGAGCAGCAGATCACACAATGTGATTCTACTTCTAGATCTAATATCACCTGTTAATAAAAGCCCACACCATACAGTTTCTTTACAAGATTCTTAACTGAAAGGTACCAAGCCTTCTCATATGGCAAAACGATCCATGTAATGCAGTTTGTATGACAGTATTTGATCCAATGTCAAGCTAGTAAAATTGATAAAATTCTATGTTATTTCCAAAAACCATTCTATTTCATGGAAATGGTCTAGGTTTCCCTAATGGAAGCTTTTATGTGAAAATTAACATTTTTAACACAACCTCTAAATTCTAAATTATGGGTACCAGCCCTGACAAAAACATCTCTCTGTGGCCTCAGCAGGCAATTATTACCACATTTAACTTTAAAGCCCTTCTGAGGTTTAGTATCAGTGTCAAAAGTGGCAGTGTTAACCAAGATGCTTATAAGTAGACCACATTGCCAAAATATGAGGTAGTCTGAGAACAGGGAAATAATTATAGCTTGCTCTATAAGGGAATGTGACAAGTTTCATGCATCTGTTATTCTTCATGGTGGTAATGTGGAATAGTACCTTGTTATATATGTTCTTTATTCCATGCCTCTTCTTATTTCAGTCACTGTGCAATGGCAAGGTAGATGATGAACTTGCTCTGTGTACTGGCACATAGAACCTCTGCCCCCTATCCTTTACTCATCTCTCATGTCTCCCTTTGCTTCACTCTTCAGCTATTAAATGGGTATTATTTTTCCATGTTTACTGCTACTTTCTGACTGATTAAAAGATACTGCTATTAGTATAACCAGGACAATTGCTTTATTAGGAAGAGTGATTGGCCAAAACTAAAGATCTATGTCTTACAGCAGTTATCAATAAGTAGTAAAACGAGCATCCTGTTAGAATATACGATGTCTTTAAAGATTATTCTATGAAAAAACCCTAACAATGTGTGTACAAAAGCATACTGAAGCTAGAGGGAAGTCATTAAAGAATAGCTAATTACTTTAATTTTGAGCTTTGTATTCAGAACTGGTATGGTTTTCTTAATACACAAAATATTTAAAGCTTTCATTGTTTATTCATGCTATAGGATGATCCTTCAGAGTCTTCTTAGGATTCACAAAAGGCTGCTTGTTAAACAAAAAGCAATAACCTACTGATCTCTAAAGAGGGAGAGGATACAGACTGTCACTAAACACATCAAAAAGAAGCTAAATCCACAAGCTAATTAAATAACTCTCTACAGATAAACAGAGGCAGACTAAAATATGCTTCACAAGAATGTCTCTGTGTAGTGCATTCATTACTTCAATGTATTTGTTACCTGAATAAATATAACATTCTTCAGACTCCAATCATCCTCTGTCTGACTAATGAAATTGCATGCAACAAACTGAGTCAATTATCCTTGCTCCATACTAACCCTGCAAATATTCCCAGGAAAATATCTGAGGTTTTCATTCAGTGCCAGAGTAGCACACAAAAAATGTTGTTAGAATAGCTGGCTTTGGATTGCTGTCAGAAACACTTTGACAAATCAAAACATTAATCCTACTTATTGCTTTTCAGTCTCAGGCACCACATTTCACCTCTGGATGAAGTTTTGAACCATAGTTTTTTAAAAATCCATTAATTCAAATTTGTTTAACGTGCAGTCATAAAGGTTTTCCATCTGACCATTTGTTCTTTTAATAGAAACTTTTTCTACTAGAGAAACTCTGGAACACAAGGTTGCCATTGCATCAAAGGCTTTGGGTCATGATTCTGTCTGCTAGCAAAAAGGTTTTTTAAATTGTATTTTTCCTCAGAAAAGATAATACTTACATGTACGTAAAGGAGTCCAAAAGCTAGACCTTCAAAGAAACTATAGTGCATCTTTGGAGTGGTGGTACTGTTACAAAAATCTTCAGATTTAGTATTACAATACTTGAGAAGAGTCACTGTGATTTACTTTCAGCACACTTCCTATATTTTCTTTCAGAGAAATGGGCACTTCAAAAGAGAAGGAAAAATCCTATAAAAACAGGTAGATCTTTTTGTTAGTGGCAATATTTTTTTTTGGTTGCTTGTTTGTTTATTTTCCTTCATCACTCATTGACCACTTCCTTAAGATCACTTATTCCCATTTGTGCAAACTCTGAAACAGCACCTAGACCATTCAGAGAAAAATTCAAAATTGTCAGCTCTCCATTCCATGGAATAAATTCATAAACCTTATATTTATTAGGAATACAAATATTTTCAGTTATACTGAATACAGCTTCAGCACATGGTATTGAATGTAAACAGAAAGCATGGAATGACTGAAAATGTAGTCTATATTCAGACATGAACAAGACTAACAAAATATTTATAGATTCCAAGAAGCTTAAGAAAAAAGTTTTAAAATAAGAAGCATAGAAGTACTCTTAAGCAACTATATAAACTAATAATTGATCTTTAAAGCTGAGAACAATAAAATAGAAGAGTAACTCAGTAACAAACAGGGCATGAAAGCCAAAGCAGTGTTGCCAGGTTTGGAAATTACTGCAATTTAATGACATTCCAGCAGAACCTCAATAAATCTAGGGAAGGTGTGCCAGTAGAAGAAACAGAAACTGTGCGCATGTTTTGCAGCAGTTAGGCAATACTTTCATTCCCAAGAAGCTGCTCTGAATATTATTCTGACTGAAATGGAATTCTTCTTCCCGTAATAATGTGGGTTTCATCCAGCTCCTTCTTAACTATTGATATGTTGTTGATTCCTTAGTGGGCATTATGAAGGGTTGATCACTGATTGCTTTGTACATATTACAGCAGAAAAAGAAGGCTGGGTAGGAAATACTTTTTTATTTCAACCCTCTACCTGCAGTTTTGTCCCTAGTTATGTTAATATAGTGGTGCGTACTTGGATGAATAAACTTTATTAAGTACTAATATAGCATTTCTTAGGTCACACACTCTGCTGCTTTTCACTTACATTAATAGTGTTATCCAAAATTACCCCAGTTTACTGTTTTATAGTAAGTACCGTACTATTTTCCCACTTGTCTCTACTTTATTGTGTTGAAATGTCTCTATTGTCTTTCCAGGCTGAGAATTGTTCATATTGTGGTATTGAGAAAACAAGAGAGTCAACAGACATAGGTCTACATCTATAATCATGATGTGCTGATGACACAGAGAAGCCGTGCAATGAGAGTGACTCAGTTCATTCAGCAAACTAGAGACTTTCGTTAAAAAGCATATAGTAACAGATTTTAATCAAGTAAATTAGGAAAGTATTCATAAAATTCATGAAAATACCTGATATTGGAATGAAATAAGGGTTATTTCATCACTGGAAGAGCATGAAAATTGTCACAATTTGCACAGGAATGTTTTTTCAGTGAATGATACAATTACCTAATCAACACACAAAAAAAGAAAATAAAAGCTAAAATGTTTAGCATGTCTTATCAAATTCTGGAAAGAGAAATTCTTATCTTTCTTCCCAGATATTTAAAATAAATTGCCTTAAGTAAAAGTCATTTGTATTGAAAAAAATATGTCAAAATGGGATATCATAAATTGTATTGACTGCAAAGTTCACACATTCAGCCCATAAAGACTTCTAAAAAATCCTCATTGTTGATATAGCTGGGATGAAATTCTCCTACATAGAGCAGCACAGGAAGGACAGAAAAAGAACCCAAATGCAATTTTGTTGAAATATATGAGAAATCCTTCCTTATTCTCTTTGATAAGACCATGATTAAAACCAACATTCTGTCAGACCCAAAGGGGAAAAAATATCTGTGATACTGCTGTGATAAAGTATACTGCCACTGTTTCCCTATTAAAAATGTGACAAACATAACTCTTCCTCTGTGATATGAAGCTGAAAATTAGCTTTCATGTCAGTGCTACTAAATCAGAGTAGATTTGTAGCAAGCATAGAAGGTCCAAAAACTTAATTAGTTCACTCACTATTAATTGAAAATACCAAAGGAAATGGGTTTCCAGTGACAAAACTCTAAATTTCCAAAGTCTCTGCAGTTCTGTATTGACAAGTTCTGTCAAGTTCTATAGTGCCCCCAGTTCCAAAAATTTTAAAATAGAGAGTTAGTTAATGGTCATTTTGGAAGATTTGTCACTGCTTTGTACATATTACAGCAGAAAATTAAGGAACATGGAAAATAAGGAAGTGATTTGGGAGAGTCAGAGTGGCTTCTCCAAAGAAAAGTAATGTCTGACAGATTTGGTTGCTTTCTATGATGGGACTAGAACATTGGTGAATGAGAAAAGAAAAATTGACCTCATTTATCTGGTCTCGTGCAAAGCATTTGATGCTGTCCTGCTTGCCATCCTTGTCCCTAAAGTGAAGACACATGCATTTGACAGATGGGACACACAGTAGATGATAAGAAATTGGCTGCATGGTCATCCTCAAAGATTTGCAGTCAGTAACTTGATATCCAAGTAGAGACCAACAATAAGTGGTGTTCCTTGGGCATTGATATTAGGATCAGCACCATTTAACATCTTTGTCAGTGAGAAGTACAGTGGGATTGAGTGCATTCTCAGTAAATTTGCTGTGTGGTCCACATGATGGGAGGAAGGGTTGCAAAATCCAGAGGGGTTTTTTTGACAGGCTTGAGAGGTGGGCCTATGAAAATCTTATGAAGTTCAACAAGGCCAAGTGTAAGACCATGGTCCTGGGTCAGGACAATCCCAAGCATAAACACAGGCTGGGCAGAAAGTGGATGCGGAGCAGCCCTGAGGAGAAGGACTTTGGGACGTTCATGGATGAGAAGCTCAGCATGACACAGCAATGTGCACTTGCAGCCCAAAGAGCCAACTGCATCCTGGGCTGCACCAAAAGCGGTGCTTTTGGTGACCAGCAGGGCAAAGGAGGGAACTGCCCCTCTACTCCATAGTTGTGAGACCCCACCTGGAGTGCTGCATCCAGCTCTGGGGTCCTCAACATAGGAGGGACATGGACCTGCTTGGCTGAGTCCAGAAGAAGGTGACAAAGATGATCAACAGGCTGGAGCGAGTTGGGGTTCTTCAGCCGGGAGAATAGGAGGTGCTGGGGAAACCTTATATCACCTTCCAGTAACTGAAGAGAGATTACAAGAAAGCTGGAGAGAAACTTTACGAAGGCATATAGTGATAGGACAAAGGTGAATGGCTTCAACTGAAAGAGGGTAGATTCACATTAGATACCAGGAAGAAATTCTTCACTGTGAGGATGGCAAAGCACTGGAAGAAGTTGCCCAGAGATGAAGCAGGATCCTGAAATTTGAGGAGCTAGGCTAGAATAATGACACTCTTACTGATACAGTTTCATGGCGTATTCTGCTTTATTCATCACGTTAATTTCTTATATATGATCAAATAGTTTACATTCTTTATTGAAGAATACTCTACCTAATAGGTTACAGATTTTTGACTTGTCTCTAAACTATTCTACTATTGGCATAAGGTATACACAGGTAAGACAGGGGTCAGGCTACTTCTGTTCTCATGGCTCCATCCTTTCAAGGTTATTTCAAGGTTATAGGCCCTTGTAGGACCTTGTAGGCCTCTGTTAGGCCAAAGCCAGGCCAAGACTGGATTGTCCAGGCTTTCCAGGGGCAGTCTGTGTCCCTGGTCAATGAAAAATCCTTCTACACAGAGAAGCTGTGGCTGCCCCATCCATGGAAGCATTTAAGGACAGGTTAGATGGAGCTTTGAGCAACCGGGTTTAGTGGAAGGAGTTCCTGCCCATAGCAGCGGTGTTAAAACTAGACAATCTTTAACATCACTTTCAACCCAAACCATTTAATGATTCTGTCATAGAGGACCTTCTTCAGGAAGAAGCGTACAAATATGACAAACATCTGTTGTTTAAGCATAGGAGGACCACTGACAATTACGTGAGGTCCTTTAGTAAAAATGAACAACCCATTGAAAAAAAGAAAAAGATTCAGAGAAGGTTGAAAATATGTTTTAAAAAGGCAAATTGGGAAATTTCTTCTCTTGTTTACAGCACAACAATTCATTAGGAGAGTGCTTATTTTTCTGAAGCAGCTACCAGTTTGCTGGTAATGATTCCCAGGTGAGTAGGAAGCAGACTGATTTCTACATTAAGAGAAAGCAGTTAAAAGTGATGCCATGGTGAAATGGTTTCTACACAAAAACGATATTCACATGAGATAATAAAGCACTGTGTGATCAAGATAGAGCTGAATGCATTTAAACCTGTTTAAGCCATAATTAGTCTGTATTAAAAGACCTTGTATTTTTTTTTTGAATGTCAGTCTTCCTGTATTAGAAATTCAAACAGATGGAAACAATGAAACCGAGTTATTTGTGATTATAGATATTAACACATAATTGAAAATTAAACAGGAAGTTTTAATAATGTTTCAGAAATATGCCCCTTCCCAATGTCCAACCCTCCTCAGCATGCTGTAAATTTTAGGTTTCTTTTTTGAGTCTTTTATTTCTTACACAAAAATTTGGAAAGGTGTTTAATATTTTTCTGTCTTCTAACAGGCTAAATGTGAACCTTAATTGTATATCATAGAATCACAGAATCATGGAATCACAGAATCATAGAATGGCCTGCATTGGAAGGGGCCTTAAAAATCATCTAGTTCCAAAATCCCTGCAATAGACAGAAAGCCTTCCACTAAACCATGTTACACAGAGCCCCATCCAGCCTGGTCTTGAATGCCTCCAAGGATGAGGAGTCCACAACCTCTCTGGGCAATCTGTTTCAGTGCATTACCACCCTTACAGTAAAAAATTAATTCAAAATATCTAATCTCAACCTATCCTTCCTCTTAAAGTCATTGCCCGCTGTTCTATGACTACATCCCCTCGTGAAAAATTCTCTCTCCACATTTCTTGTAGGCCTCCTTCAGGTACAGGAAGGCTGCGATAAAGTCACTCTGAAGCCTTCTCTTTTCCTGAACAGCTCCAACGCTTTCAGCCTGTCTTTATAAGAGAGGTGCTGTAGCCCTAGGATCAACTTACTGACCCCTCTCTGGACTCTCTCCAACAGGTCCAAGTCTTTCTTGTGTTGACCCTACTTGATAATTTCATTTAAGCTCATATTTGTTATTTATCTTCCACTATCTGTTTAAATCACTCTGAAGACCAAGGAGATGCAACAAGTTCCTTTAGACAAACATAACTTTAGCAATACAGACATAGGTGGGATATCAGATGTCTGAATAAGGTTCTAAGACAGGAACCAAAGATGCCATGTAATGCTCAAAACAATTAAGTCAGTTAAAAGGCCAAATTACAAATGCAAGCATGAGAGTTATTTTCAATTCTCAATTCCTTATAGGGTCTTTTTATTTACTCTAGAATTATACAAATGGACCCAGATAAAAGTATCATAGTTCATTCACAGGTAGCTTATAAAAAGGCATTCATCTCAGCATATTCACTGAATAGTAGTTGAGCACCATTTCCCAGGCGCACTATTCAAATGCTTCATTATGTGTTTGGGAGTATTTTCAGAGCATTGTTGCATTCCTTCCAAAGAGAAAACTGTTTTAGAATTCTAACTATATAGCACTAACATGTATTTAGCTTATTTTGAAAAAGCATGACCTCTAAAGAATGAAGTTATTCATCCTTATTATTACAATCTATTATGTTCCATCAGGTCATCACATGGGTATTTTATTTTGATAGCATGAATATGAAACAGGATTCATATTACTCTGAAATGTTTTCAGCACCATATAATCTATTTTATCAATTTAACAATGAGTACACTTCTGGAAATAAAGGGTATTGTTTGTTTCATGTAAAGCATAAGGTCTCAAGTCAGCAATGCTCTAAGAGCTATAGCACTAGTTCAATGGCAACAAGTGAGAAACTCTCATTTGGGAACATGTAGGGATAAGCAAAGTTCAATTAAACTATAAAAGGGTCTCTGGACTCTCTCCAACAAAAGTTTGAGACAGAAAAAAAACCATCCTTAATGACAAAATCAGATTATTATTTACATTTTGTAGACAAATATATATTTGGCTTCCAGAGACTTTAAACACAAGACAGTAAAAAAAAAAGTCATTATTTTTATGACTTTGTTTCACAGAGCTGAACTGTAGCTCTAAGGAAGGCTTATCACTTGGCTGTTATGTCTGAAGGGTGGTTTGGGCCACCTTTGCATTATATTATGATTCTGAACCTCTTACTTTGGTTTGCAATTTTTTCCCTAGCTGCAAGACTGGGAAACCTACATATTATACTTAAAAGGTCTTTAGCTTGGTAGATATGATGGAAATACTTTTGCAAATGTATTGCACATAATACATGCAAGCAATTCACTTTCAGTATTTTCAGTGCCTTCATTGAACTGACGAATCTCCTAGAAATTTAAAATTCTACCAGTCATGTTATATATGGTGAAAGTAGTTGGCCTTCTTCCCCTAATTCTACATGTTAATCTAATTTTCAGGGGTGTTAATATAATTTACAGTAGTATTAATCTGTTTAACTTTTTTGCAAGGCTAGGTACTTTGTGGAGTTTCTCATTTGGTTTATATTTAACATGGAAGCACACAGGTGTTTGGCTTCTACTTCAGGTATTATACAACTTGAATGCAAACAGGAAAAGCTGGTTGGAGCCAGCAAGAACAGCCAAGTAGCTGCAATTCAGGCAAATTACTCAAGACTAAACAGCACTGAGGTGATGTTGTTTTTAATTCTTTATGGAGCTCTCAAGAGTGACAGATGCCTGAAGGCCTACAAAGTAGAAAACCTGGATCTGCTTCTAGGAAAATCACAATTTGTGCCTTCTTGTAGCCTAGATTCAAGAAAAAAAAACCCAAATATTGCATATGAACCACAACTACTCAGATGGAAAGTTATAGGTCTTTGAAAGGACCAAATCACAAGCTGCAGTGACCACCATATTTCTAAAAGCTTCTCTGCTCTATAATTACCTTTTAAGTTTGCTATTCTCTTTTACTTGTCATTCTATATATTGCATTAGGTGAAACAGGTAACATTCCAAAATCACTTTCCTTGAATTTGAACTAGGCTAAAATATGACTAATGTGTACACCTGGTCTATGCAAGATTTTGCCTTATAGGAGATACGCATGTACGAAGTATATTAAAGTGATTCTACTTCAGTATTTTTAGGATGAGGTATAGTATCCCACTGTAATTTCTGAAAGTTTGCTTAGACCAAGTACAAGGAACTCTTATTCCTCCTAGCTGCAAGACTAAATCACCAGATTTGTGTCTGTAAGACAGAGATGGATGACACTTAAACTTTGTCTTTGAACGCTGCTGCAAAAAGTGGGTTTGGCCTTGCCCCAGCCACACCAGCTAAAACATCTCCTACTGGCTCAAGTCAGCATCAACCTCCTTGACACCTCGCCTGGGCATACCTATCCCACAGAATTCAAAGATCTTTTAACTTCCATACCTCTATGGTTTTGTTTTGCTTTTTTTTTTTTTTTTTTTTTTTTTTTTTTTTCCAGAGAAAAAATACTTTTAGTTCTTTCTTTTTTTTTTTNAGGACTTTTTTTTTGTTTTTTTTTTTTTTTTTTTTTCCAGAGAAAAAGTACTTTAATGCATTCCTCTTTATTTGTATTTGATGGGTGAATCTAACATGCAGCTGAGGAATAATAGAATTTTACCACCTGTTGCCACAGTTCAGTGATTTTAGACAGCTTCATATAAATGTAGGGAAAAAAAACTCTCATAATAAAATATCATTACAATCGAGTTCCTCTACAGTAAGCCAAAAGTACTAACACATTTGGTGATATTTTACACCCATTTGTTTTGTCTGCAATCAAATCAGAGCAATGAGTTTGCCTACCTTTGCTCAAAAGTCAACTTCTTTAGAAGAAAGAATTTAAAGCACAGAAATATAAAGATAAAAGAATAATCCTGTAATTACAAGAAAAGTACTGGTTTAATCTAGCAGGTTTTCTCCAGGGGCTGCAGTTGGATGCCTGCTTCACCACTAGCCTCCATGAGCAGCACAGGACAGCCCACCTCACTCTGGTCTTCACCACATGCTCTCTTTTGTTTTTGGCAGTTTTGTAAGTTTTTTGTAGCTGTAGCAGCTTCTTAATTAAGTCAAGCCATAAAATGCTTCTTTAAATAACAATGTTTTCTGAAAAGCTAGAGTTATTTTACAGATATAAAATGATCCATTCTCACCCTCCCACATTTCATCTCAGAAAGGACAGAAACCCAGTTCAAGCCTCAGAAATACAAATATGAATTGTAATAATACTTCATATATTCATGATGGACAGCTTTGTATTCCATTTGGGTAAGCCAATCTGTCATTTTTTCCTGATTTCAATATCCAGTTAGCATTTCTTCTTGTATACTGCAACCATAAGTTCTCTGACAGAAGGAAATACATGTAGTGGTATTTTGAGAAAGAAAAAAAAAAAGCTTAGCTGACACTGAGAAAACCTCTATAAATTGGCACATCTTTAATCACAACAGATGACCTTTGGGAGCATTTTCCAAACCCTTTTATTCTGTGAGGAATGATTTCATACTTCTGTTTTAGAATATTTCAAAAGTGACCCACATTCTTTCAAAGACTTAAGAACGATGCTGGAAAAGGAAGGAAAATTTAAAAGATAAAGATAATATTCAGGTTTGGTTATGGGCAAATTATATGAGTCAGTCACAAGTGCATGTTTTAGTCCTTAGCATTAAATTTGTCACAATTTCTTTCCCTTGAGTTCCTCAGATCTCACAGTGAGTGTGCCACAGAAATATCAAACACCCAAGAAGAAAGGCAAAAATATTTCTCTTTCTTTCTTCTACTCACTGAGCGTGTACTTGATGAGATGGTGACAAAAGGGCCAAAACCAAATCTGTGATGATGGAAAGGATAAAAAAAAGTTAATTATGGACATAATGCCCTGAAATAATGTTCCTAGTAATATTTCCCCAGCAAGTCATATGTCTTACACACGTATTATAAAAGAAAATATTTCGTATTTAGTGCTCTTTCCGTTCACTTTCTCCTTTGCCAGTAAGCTCTTGCCACTGGGTTTTGACAGTGCATTAATCACCAGCTGTGACACAGTCATCTGCAGTCTGAGGTGCAGACTCAGATGGCCTAATTTCTAGCTGGGGATTTTCCAGCAGCCTTCTACTGGTTTAGTGCTTCTAAAAGTCTGGAGCAAGTCAATAGAAGGGCACTGCAGCTGGAGTGGAACCTGGACCTCAGTGCACTTCTGCTCAGAGATTTGATTTCTATTTTATTTCCTTCAAAGCTGTGTTAACATCACTGCACTCACAGTTCCTATGAAGCAATTTCAAGAAACCTGAACCCACCAGAAGCACAGCTCCTACTCTATGCTTTCAGAGTAGGACTTTTCCAAGGCCAAACTCCCTCTAATATGCAGCACAGTCTGTCTTTTACTTTTAGAGACAATTAAAACAGACATAAAGATTGTTTTGCCTTGTTTTTTTTTTTCCATTTCATCCTATTGCACCTTGCCTGTGATCGGACGGAAACTATATTTAATCTTATCTAAGAAGAAAGTCTGTCTTAGGTAAAAATTCCATTCTTCTCCAAAGATTTCAGCATTTGATTTCCACTAGCTGAATTGGATCCCTTACATCCTCTCAGCTCCAAAGTTTATTAAGTTGGTACTTTTTTTTCTGCAACATTTGTAAAGATTAAAAAAACCCAAAACTAAACAAAAACAAAAACAAGGCAAAAAAAAAAAAAAAAAA
>VXBQ01014776.1:101589-119834 GCA_013400175.1 Phainopepla nitens | reverse complement strand
TCTCTCTACGATGCCTCCACAGTTCAGCTCTGCTTTCCAAGGTAACTTACAGTTTTCTCTGTTTCTCTACTGTTGGGAGGAAAGGGTTAAAACCGGAAGATCTGGTGAGGAGGGAGGAATAATTTTACTCATAATGACTTGTAGCTAACAATGCTAATAATATTGGTGGGAAAATTCCATTTATAATGCCCAATGTTGTTCATGCTCTGCCTATTTTGAGAGGTAGAATTTCTGTGTAGAGACAACACACTCTCAAAGACATGCGTGATCCTCCTGCTAGGAGAGAGAAATCACAAAAGCACAGCCTTTTGTTTAACTGTGGATGCCTTTTTTTATACTGGAGCTACTGGAGCAGGCAGTGCACTTTCCTTCTCCAGCCTTTAGGATGAGCTAAACCTAATGGAGTCTGTGACCCCATGTGTTTCTGGTGCCCAGCGTTGTTACCAAGGTGATGAAATAAATCTGCTCTTTGCATTTCAGCTGTGGCTTGGTGGTTGTCCTGGCTACCTGAATGTGCCAATTCACACCCCTACTCATTGTATCTAGGCTGTAGATGTTTCAGAACAGATGTTCCCCATTACATAATGGGAAATACTCAGCTCCCTCATTAATATAATTGAAATCAAGTTTGACCTGGTCATTAATTTTGTTTGGGTAACGCTTGCTTTCTCTGTGTCTATCATACCTGTTTGTTTTTGTTTGGTTTTTTTTGGTTTTGTTTTGGGGTTTTTTTGTTTGTTTGTTTTTGGTTTTTTTTCAAATAGAAGAAAAAGATTCCCAAAAAACTTCAGGAAATTACATATTTATTACCTAAATATTCAGGTATTTCAACATCTGTTTTGACCCTTATTCAGGATTGAAAGACAAAGTTTGTCATTTTATACTGGGGGAAAAAGTGAATTTACACATTTGTAAACAAAAATGATGATATTAGCTATGCCAACAACTTGAAGCTGGGATGTCCACTTTAAACTAATATGTGCTTTCAAATTGTATTTAAAGTTGTAATTTTGAAATCAAATATCTAGTTCAAACTAGAAACTTCTTAGAACATAAGATTTGTGCTCAACAGAAGCATAACTTCAGAATAATCTATAGAAAAATGTAGTGTTTTAGTACCGGGGATGAAAAGAACTGGAACATAATTGTGTAATTTGAGAAGCATAAGATTTTGGTGTGTTTTTCTGATGATCAAGGCATTTCTTCAGCAATGTTATGGCTTCTATAGGAACAAAACCTGACTGTGTAAAGCATACTGTGTTTAGTCTTGCATGAATGCTGTTGACCCCATGTATTAGTAGGGAATTCATAGGAATTCAAGGTACCCAACACAATTAGACTAGAATTTCATGATAACAAATAGGAAGGATTTAGTTACAGCCAAATGGCACCAAAAACCCCAAAGAACTTTACAAACCCCATATGACATGGCAATTTCTTTTTCTACTGTCCTGTTTAGGACACTTGTATATATGATGATTATGTATGTTAATGTAAAGAAATATTATGTAAATTGATTGCATGATGATTCTTTCAGAGAAAAAAAATAGGCAGGTAGTTTATTAAACTAGAAATCTTACCAGGTTTAAGCATCTAATTTTCAAGAATTTGAGACACTGTAAATGGACACCTTTTCATTAGCAGAAAGATAGAAAGTAATCTAACATCAGGTTTCAATCTACATGTTTTATGAAAATTCACTCTATCTACTGTATTCAGGTCTGCTGAAGAATCAGAGTTGAATCATAGACCTATAGATCTATCTATTACTTTTGAAAATTTGAGAAATACCAACCATTCTAGAGGTAAACTGCTAAAAAAGTCTTATTCAGCCCTAAATAAAACAAACATCAGTTAACAACAGGATTACAGAAGTATGTTTGCCAAGGCATTACTCTGTTAACAGCTTGCAGAAGTTGTTGTTTTCCTTGGACTGATTCAACAAAATAAAAACCAAATTAAAACAAAACAAAAAAGAAACACTGCAAAGTATTAAACAGCAATTGTATTACTTATACTGGTATACTTTAGGGAAAAATTATATTCTAGTAGAATGTCTTCTACATCAAGCCTGTAGCCAAATTCCACCTAAAATAATGTTGCTAGACACTGTACTTGCAGAATCTACATGACTACCCAAGCCTGCTACCTTCTGAAAAGTTCTTGAAGATCTCCATGTTCCTCAAAATTTGCTAGCAGCTATATTACTATATAACATGAGTCACTGAAAACACTTTGAGACCTGTATCGCAACAGTTATATGGAGACATCCCTGATGGCATCAGGAAATCCAAGCTGAACGTGAAAATGGAAAAGAACACCCAAAAAAATGGAAGATAATCCACCTAGCACAGTCTTCTGCAGGCATAGTCTTCTAAGGGCAGCAGATGACCAGGCTTGGCTAACATTCCACCTAGGCACTAGAGAAGGTTCTACAGGTTTGGATGGAATTTAGGAAGCCATTGAGCTCATTGAAGAAAAACCTGGAAGTGAAGGATCATCTTACTAAGAATCCTACATGATTTCTGCATGTTACAGCAAACATTATCAGATTGCCAATGGGGGAAGGGATCCAGGATAAAATTACATACAGTAGAAGACAGTCATAAAAGAGTCTGAATTAAGCAGGACCATTCCCTAAAAATTTGCCTCAAAGGTAATGAAGGTGAACAAATGTGTCTTTTCAGTGTAGCTAATACTCAGGTAGGTGATATAATTGGTAATAATATGGTATTTCAAACCCTTATGGAAATAAGATGCAGTGATTAAAAAAAAAAAGGAAATGAAATTTCTAAATGTTAAAACCAGAATCTTGGGTAAACAAAACAGACAGAGTTACCAATGCAGTGTATCAGCAAATAATAAATCACCAATCATTCATCTGATCAAATAATAAAATCACAATTGAAACATAAAAGTGGAATAAAATATTGATTTTCAGAAGGAAAAAAAAAAAAAACACCAAAGCAAAAAAGTAATGTTTTTAAGTTAGAAGTTAGATGTGGGCCGTGAGTTTAAAAGGCAACCATAGCAAAACCATGTGCATGTGTTGACCTTCAATAAGACTGAGAACTATGTAACTTTTTAACTCTCTGTAAACTCAGATGAAAATATGGGAAGAAATACTTATAACAGGGTCAAATATTAGACATGATTACCAACATTACTTTACCAGACATTAAAATACAACAATACTGATGTTACTTTATTTGTGCTTGTTTTGGTAAATCATGAAGGTTCAAGAAAATGAAGGCCATGGAATACAGGAGGCTTGAGTAAATAGAGCTGTTTTGGAGTAAACTAAAATTAACATTAATTGACTTATACATTATGTGTTTTTATTAATCTCATATCAAATGGAAGACTGTGAAACTAAGGGAAAACTTATAGGTTCACCAGCACTAGGACAAAATATCTCTCAAATAAGATAAGTTTTTGTACTGATATCAAACAGAAAAATTCCAAGGACAAGGCTTCAAATTAACTATATTCCTCACAACCTCCAAATCAGATTGCACAAATGTAGTAGGAAAAGATCAGAGGCAAAACCTGTATTTAATCTGTGGTCATAACAGAGTGTAATCTCATGATGGCCACAGAGATAGGCAATCTTCTCCTCTTGTATTTGGCAACTACCTTCTTTTGTTTCTTGAAAGAAGAAATTTAATTTAGGAACCATTTTAGCTGTACTGCTTCTTACACCCAAATTAGTGTATTTAGAACTAGATTGCACATCTTAGATGTTACTAGCCAGAGATTCTTGAGGTTTCTCTCTGTACAGTAGCATCAATACATTATTTTTTTTTCCACAAAAATCCTGCAGGAAATAGACATTTGACCTCTGAAAACTGGACTTATTGTAAGATCTGCAGAGCCCTTCAGTAACCCATACCGGTCAGAATCATTCTGGGGAAGCCCAAGGGCCAACTCATCTTCCATAAGCAGTTTGGTTCCCTCAGAAATTGTGTTACTATGAGATAACACAGAACACTGGAATATCTTTCTTGGAATCATCCAAACAGGAACAACCACAAAAAAAAAGCAAAAAAACCCCATTAAAACAAATAAACACCAAATGAACAAAAACCCCACAATATTTTGGTTCAACCAATTGCTTTTTGTAATGATACTAGAAATATCTTCACCAAAATCAAAAAGGGACAAACATGAAATTCATGTTGTCCATACTTACTTACCATGTAGTTCATTCAAACCTCAAAACAGAAAATACATTTCTTATCTGGAGGCAAAAGAAGCATGTGTAGCAGTGCTTTACATTCTGCCCCCTGCTGTACAGCATAGATTTCAATTTAACTTTAAAACGACAACAGTTTATGTATTGTCTTTCAGAAGATAAATTAACCTAGGTCTTTCACTTCTAAATAAGAAATCATCCACTTAGTAAACAAGATATATTTAGTTATTTTTCCTCAACTGTGTATGTTATAAATGGTCACTCCTATTAAGAAAATGCTGGGTCATGTGGTATCCCTGAAAGGAGAGGAAAATACATCATTACCTGCTTTGAAATTTATCAAATCCAAGCAGAGAAATTTCTAGGAGTCCCAGGGTCTGGGAGTTAAAAGGAGGGAGTCAGATGTCCCAATTTCAGTCAAAGGCACTTGTCCAGATATTTGGTAAAAAGATGAAAGTCTCAGAAGATCTGAGACTTTCCATACTAGCACAGTCTTCTGCAGGCATAGTCTTCTGAGGGCAGCAGATGGCCAGGCTTGGCTAACATTCTGCCTAGGCACTAGAGAAGGTTCTGAAGGTTTAGAAGGAATTTAGGAAGCCATTGAGCTAACTGAAGAAAAACCTGGAAGTAAAGGATCATCCCACAAAGAATCTTACATTAAATCACTTAACTCCCCTATATCATTAGCAACAGCGAACATCTTCCTATACTGCACAAGGAACCAATTCCAAAGGTATAAAATGTAAAACATGTAAAACATACTTCTTAAAAGTTTTGTATTTCATGTTCATTAAATTTGTCTGTAAGAGAGCAAGACTTTCATTTTTCCGTGGACACTGAGCAAGGCATTGCACATATTTCTAAGATGCTGAAGAACAAAAAGAAAACAATGTCTGCTTGATTTGCATAAAAAGTAATTTGATTTCAGAACTTGCATCTACAATATACAGTTAGGCAAAAGTCACATATTTAGAGAAAGAAAAATTAAATTATGAAATGTTCAGGACATCTGTGGTCATTCATTGATTTGTTATTGTGCAAGCTTAGAAAATCATTTAAACTATGTCTTCATCAGTCCCAAGATAGTGAAATGCTTCTGACCTGATATGTTCAACTGAAATTATTGCCTGCAGTATGCCTCTATACAGGTTAAAAATGTATATAATCACCTATGTAATTTGTCAGAATACAATATCTTTCCTCGTTCTGAGATCTATGAAAAGCTCTCTCTTACATATTTACAATGAAAATCTGTTTCTAGCCAGAGACTGTCCTTTGTCCTGATTATATGTGTCTGAAACAGAGATAATTTAATTTGATTTGGGTATTTTATGTCACTACAAAAAATAATTAACATTTGTTTCTCTGCTTATACTTATGTTAGGAAGGGTGGAAATTTTCTGTTAATTATTTATCCTTTAAAGTGTATTTTGTCAGCATGCTACTTTTATTGCCAAATATTTATAGCAAAATAAGTATGAAGTAAATAAAATTTTTACTTTCCTAGCAAGGCTTTCATTTATATAGATTTAGAACTGGCAGAATTGAACATCTGTAATTTTCACTTAAGCTGGTTAAAGTAAATATTCTTTCTGAAAGCAATTTGTTACAAATATCTTTGAAATACCCAGCATTTGAAAAGATATTTTACTTGTAATTTCTTCTACTGAGAGAAACTCAGGGTCTTAGTAAATTATTTGCCAGTTGAGAGGAAGACAGATGTTCAGAAATATTCTCTGGTGCTGGAGTTCTTAAGAAATATTTTAGCTATGTACCAGAATTAGTAATTAGTATTCAGTAAGCTACTCTTCAAACACCAGTGGTATAAACCTATTTGCTTTAAAAATTATTCATATACAAGAGAGGTGGAAAAAAATCAACGAATCCCTAGTGCTATAGGAAAAAAAACCCCCTTAGTTAGATTTTAATTAGCACTTAGCAGTCATTTGATGAATGTGGCCTCAATGCCTAATCCATCAAACTGTAACTAGCATTATCACTGGATTAAAAACTATGTATTAACAAAAAGTTTTGCTAAAATTGTACAGAACAGCACCAGGGAACTGTGGCACTGTGAGTTCCAAGTCTGTGAGCCAGGTCTGATTCCCTTGGGGAATTGAATTCTGTGAAGGCAGCTGGAGTCTGACTTTTTGTCAGGCAAGCTGGGGGTTGGTCTAATGCTTTTGATTCTTAGAAGTGTAAGATGATATCTTGAATTATCACAAATGGTTTATGACAGTAAAATTAACTACCTGCTGAAGTTATAGAATAATTATGATGATTACCAGTACATTTTTAAAAATATTTCAGTAATTGATAATTGGCACTCAGAGCTTTAGTAAATTGTAACACTGAAATCCTAAGTACTGGAGTCACTGCTACTTTTGAGAGTAGCTGCAATTAAAGCATAAACCCATGAAATATATATATATAAAAGCTGGATTTTGCAGAGGGAAAACATGTACTACTAGGATCATTAGAAAAGTCTTTAAAGAGAAGTATTACAGAAAAATCTATATTGATCAGAATCATAGGAAAAGAATTAGTGTTTGGAACAGAAGACAGAGATAATGTGTGCAAATTGTAGACAATGCATAGATCTGTTGCACCATGAACTAGAAACTTACTAAGTATAATGTAATTAATATTACCTTTCCTTGGACATGAGCAATCAATGGCTGCATCCCAGAAAGCTAATTGTATCTTGAACTGCATCAAAAGAAGTGTGACCAAAAGGTGTGGGAGATGGTTCTGCCCCTCTGCTCTAATGAGACCCCAGGTGGAGTGCTGTATCCAGGCCTGGAGCCCTCAGCATAAGTGCAGGAACCTGGTGGAGGCTGTTCAGAGGGGGGCCATGAAGATAATCAGGGTGTTGGAACACTTTTCCTGTGAGGAAAAGCTGAGAGAATTAAGATATGTTAGCCAGGAGAAGAGAATGCTTTGGGGAGACATTATAGCAGCCTTTCAGTTCCTGAATGGGGCCTACAAGAAAGATAGAGAGGAACTATTTAAAAGGGCATGTAGTGATAGAACAAGGGGTAATGTCTTTAAACTGAAAGATGATAGGTTTAGATTGGTTATTAGGAAGGAATTCTTTACTGTGAGGGTGCTGAGGGACAGGAACATGTTGTCCCAGAGAAGCTGCGAATGCCCCATCCCCAGGTGTCCAAAGCCAGGCTGGATGGAGCTCTGAGTAACCTGGTCTAGTGAAAAGTATCCCTGTCCATGGCAAGGCAGTGGCAACTGGATGATCTTTAAGGTCCCTTCCAAATCAAATCATTCTATGATTAAATAGTTAACTCCCAAAGCAGTTAACATAAACAAAACTGTGACATAATTACCTGACAAATAGTAATCTAGGAAGAAATCTGTCATCTCTTTTTTATTACTAAATCAGTAGTAGTCTGCAGAGATCATTTGTGTTTGCCAGTCTGCATTAATTCCCTTCATACCTTTCTCCTGTGATATTTTAGCTTCACTGTACAGCCAAACACTGTGAATTCAGAAAGCTTTGTATTATTCTATGGGTTTAGCTTTTATGTTACTGGCAAGATGTGGCATAGTATTATAACGAGATTTGAGGCCTTGTAAGTAAATAACTATTTTCAAGAAAGTGATTCATTCCATATCAAGTTCAAGAAATAAGCCTTCAGCTTAGATCTTACTGATAAATCTTGATACAGTGCTTCCTCCTGATAATTATCCTTTGTTACTTTCCTCTGAGTGTGATGTCTTTTTTTCCTAATTTTTTTCCTCCATTTCCTTGCAAATCCAAAATAATAATAATAATAAATATCCACAAATGAACACTATTTATATAGTTTGTATAAACCAGCTATTGGTGCATGCTGGTAAAGCTCCACTATGGCTGATAGAATACATAGATTCAAGGCATTTAAATTATTAACTGTATCATTCTATCCATACTTCTTTTTGTATATAATAATGGATTTTGTTTTGTCGAGACCTATGACATGCAAATCCACGAGGACCAACAGATAAGTGTGGTGTTTGAACTGGAAGTGCTGAGAACTGACATGTGGAATAGTTGTCAAGTAAAAAGTTATATGTATCTCATTGTGCATTAGTTGTTACGTCAATCATCCTCAAACATAACCTCAAGATCTAAAAACATAAAGCAAGAAAACAAAGGATACCTACACAGGTATTTGTCTCTGAGAGATAACTGGGAGTGTATAGAACTTTTTAAATATTTTAGAAAAAATTAAGTGACAAATGTTTTCATGTTGCCAGTTTGTGCTGAAGTATGCTTGAGATATACTGTGTTGCCTCTGAAAATTTATTGCCAGTAAATCTTTGTCCACATAGTTCAGCCAATCTATTGAGAACAACTTTTCTGTCCATGGCAAAATCTCCAGGAATTGCTTTATGAGAAATATCACCATTTGAAGTATCTTTTTTTAAAAAAACAAGAAACTGCATAGAGGCATTCCTAACTGTCCGGTAAAAACTACCACTCCATTAATCATGCGTACATGACTCCCGTATTTCTTAACTAGAATTTAAGCTGATGAACCAAATTAGACATAGTTTTAAAATATGGTATCATTTGAAGGTAGGCTGCTCATGTTCAGTCACAACAGACTGAATTTCAGATATTAAGTATTGTACGTTTAACAATGCCACTGCCACCTCAACCTTCAGGTTACAACCCTTATACATAATACCACAATGGGTTGACATTATATGAAATGGAATTTAAGAATGGAAATTGAGATGATGGAGAGGGGAAACAAAACAAAACAAGCCCAACACTTCAGAAGTCAGCTTAGATTGGAGTTAGCCATAAATAAGTATCAAATATGATTTAACATTTATTAGCAGACTGTTAAGGAAAACATGATGAAACCAAAATATTTTTCCCCTGGAAAATTTTCTTTAACTTACAACTCTGCATTTGGGCCCAGATTTCTGTAAAACTAAACACAAATAAATGCTGATTGCAACTCTGGTAGAATTAAAAGGAATCTATTGTACATTAAATAACTGGGATGATGATGACTTAGTAGATAGTGACTTCTGTGCCTGTCATTTACTCCAAATTCTTATTAAGCAGATGGAAATTTTATACTTGTGAATTAAGAAAAATATATCTCAGAGCTTTTGATCAAAGCTAATTGAAAATGAAACAATTTGTTGCACATGTGTGGCAGCTCTCTCCCTTTATAGCTGCTGACACACAAGATTGTTATTTGAAAGAACTTGCTTCTCCATGAGTTACAAGCAGAAAAGCAATACTATCTAGGCAGAAGTTCTGGTTCCAAAACCAGTTAAATTTGCTGTGGATTAATTCCTTCTCTATGCCTAGGCCAAATCAAAAGTTGATAGAATCACAGAATGGCTTGATTTGGAAGGGACTTTAAAGATTATTTTCTTCTAACACCTCTGCCATGGACAGGGACGCCTTTCACTCCACCAGGTTGCTCAGATGCCGTCCAACCTGGCCTTGAAAGCTTCCATGGTGGGGCATCCACAGCTTCTCTGGTCAACTCCTTCCAGTGCCTCATCACCCTCACAGTGAAGAATTTCTTCCTAAGATCTAATATAAACTGACGAGTTTAAAGCCATTTCCCCTTGTCATATGACCACATGCTCTTGTAAATAGTCCGTCTCCAGCTTTCTTGTTGGCCCCCTTCAGGAAACTGAAAGCTGCTATAAGATCTTCTTGAAGCCTTCTCTTCTCCGGGCTGAAAAATCCCAACTCTCTCAGCCTGTCCTCATAAGAGAGATGCTTCAGCCCTTTGATCATCTTTGTGGCCCTCCTCTGCCTGCATTCTAAAAGGTTCACATCTTCTCTTTGTTAGGACCACCAGACCTCAATGCTGTATTCCAGGTGGGATCTCATGACAGAATCGTACAGAGGGAGCATCACCTCCCTCAACCTCGTGGTCACACTTCTTTTGAGCAGCCCAGGACACAGCTGGTTATTTTACATATGTCTGAGCATAATTTAAGGGAGGATTTGCTCCATTGTTTTGCCAGGAACGGAGATGAGGCTTACAGGCCTGTAGTTCCATGGGCCTTTCTCCTTTCCCTTTTTAAAAACTGGGGTTATGTTTTCTTTTTCCACAAGACAGGAACCTCTCTCGACTGCCACAACTTTTCAAATACGATGAATAGTAGCTTAGTCACTTTGTCCGCTAGTTCCCTCAGGACCTGAGGGTACGTCTCATGAGGTTCCTTGGACTTGTCCACTTTCTGTTTCCTTAGAGGGTCCCAAAACTGATCTCCTACAGCAGGTGGTTCTTCATTCTCTCAGTCCCTGCCTCTGTCTTCTGGGACTTGGGTGGCATGGCTGGAGCACTTGCAAAGAAAGACAGAGACAACAAATATCTTGATTACTTCAGACTTCTTCATGTCTCAGATAATCAAGTTTTCTGCTTCCATCAAGAGAGAAGCCACATTTCCCTGGTCTTATTATCACCAATATTTCTAAAGATGTTTTCAACATTGCCCTTGATGTCTCTGGACAGATGAAATTCCAGCAAGTCTTCAGCTTTCCTAACCAGATCCTAGCTGTTCATGATCCTGCCAGCCTACCTGTCCTTGCTTTCATCACTGTCGACTTTCCTTCTGTGAGTTTCTCTAGGAGCTCCTTACATATACATGCAGGCCTCTTGGTGGCTTTGCTTGATTTCTTCATCATGAGCTTGGAGGAGGTGGTTTTAAACATTTTTCTTGTGCTCTTCTTCCCTCCAGGGTTCTATCCCATGGTACTCCAGCAAGCAGAGTCCTGAAGAGGCGACAGTCTACGCTCCTAAGTCCGGCATATGGAGCTTACCTTACTGTGAGCCCTCCTTCCTGCCCTAAGGATCATAGCACCATTCCATGGTCACTGCAGCCCTTGAGCTGCCCTTGAGCTTTTCATTCCCCATCAGTCTCTCCTTGTGTTCCAGCACTGCTCCTCACTGGTTTCTTTATGATCTGGAGAAGGAATTTATCCTCAACACATTTCAGGAACCTCCCAGATTGCTTATGCCCTGCAATATTGCACCTTCATCAGATAATTTGAGTAGTGTAAGTCCCCCATGTGGAGTAGGGGGACCACGTGAACATGAGGCCGCTCCTGTCGCTCTATAGAGGGCCTCACCCCTTAGCCATCCTGACAAGGAGCTTGTAGTGCTTCCCCACCATAATGTCACCTGTCCCTGCTCTTGCTTTAATCCTGACCCATAAGATTTAAGCAGGCTCCTTAACTACATCCAAGTGGAGCTTCATGTATTCTGGCTGGTCATTGACAGAGAGGGCAACACTAACTCCTCATCTTCCTTGCCTGTCCTTCCTGAAAAGCTGGTCTTCTTCCATTGCAACACCACAGTAACAGGAGCCACCCGGCCATGTCTCTGTGATGCCAAAAGGATCAGAGCTCTGTAGGTGTCTGCATGTCTCTAACTTGTTTTACTTGTACCTCATCCTGCATGCTTTTGCATAGAGGCCTTGAGTTGTGACCCCAATGAAGAGACTTACTGGATGAAACCGCAGGAATTCCTTTGTGTTGCAGACAAATATTAAGTGTTGGCCACTTGTTATGAAAAATCAATGGTTGCAAGTAAATTTAAGAGAGGCTCCATATCAACCTTGACATGCTTATGCTGTCTGTAGGCTTTAAGATCTAGGAACAAAGCTGGTCAGGGCAGCTAACAAATCAAGTGTAGCATAGTCATCACAGAGATCCCACAATACACTACTGCATACAGTAATGCTACCTAGCACATTACTAATTCAACTCATAAATCACAAAGGCTGGTCTTTGCAGGCATGATTAAATCAGAACTTCGCTGAAGGAAAGAAAAAGATAAAAAAGGGAAATGAACAGACCAATACATAATTACTCATTCCATAATGTACAGCAGCAAAATTTACTTAGAATTGTTTAGAAAATATTTAAATACTGCTGTGCTCTGTCCTGGATCTTGCCCAGCAGCAAAATCTTGCCACACTGCAGGAAGAACAGCCACTTCTGCTCCACTACCTGCCCTGCCTGATCACCATTAATCATTAGGTGCTAATGGTGGTTATTTTTGGGTTTTATTAAACAGCATAGAAAACATGTTTTTTTGTTTGCCATGTTTTGTTGGTGGTTTTTTGGGTTTTTTTTTGTTTTTTTTTTTTAAGTGGTTCATCTCTTCTGCCCTCAAAATTATATAATCAATGACTTTAGCCCCTTTTTTATACTAATTTCTATGATTTCCTTTCAGCTCAGGTATGCTTAGATATATTTTCCCCAGTTTTGCATACTGTCTGAGCTAGATATTGTCCTGTACTGTGTGTAGGTTTAGGCAGAACTACATTTAAAAAGAAATTTATGACGCATAATTATGAGTGTTCAGTGGTGATTGAGCAGGTTTAAGGCCTATACTCTCGTTCACTTCCATTTATTTTTCAGCCAGGTTCAAAAAATATTCCTTTCCTTCTTAGCAGTCAAAGGATTAATTTTTAAAGACTCCACCACTAGGCTTATTAATACCAAGCAAATATGCACTCACATAATATATGTAAGTTTGCAGTGAGCATTCAAGTCAGTGGTGTTAATTGTCTTGTGGTTATGGAGGACATGAAGGCGCTAATCAGATCTAAAGTATATTTAGGTCCCCAGCCAGCTTTGAGTCTGTAGCAAAAAAAAAAAAAAAAAAAAAAAAACAAAAACAAAACAAAAAAAAACNAACAAAAACCAACCAAAAAAAAGCAAAATAAAAATGCTCAAAACAAAACAAACAAAACAAAACAAACAAAAACCAAAACAAATAAAGCGGGGGGTGGGGGGGGGGGAAAGAAGAACGTAAAGATTTGGCTGTTTGTTTAGGCTAGAAAACTTTTGGAAGTCTTAATTTCTTTGCATCTTGTGTCCTTTTTTGCTCCATAGCTCCATATCACTGTAATTTATTTAACATTGTGACTATTTTGAGAATTGTTTCATTAGTACTGCAAATAAATTGAAGTGTAATGTAATGGGAAAAATATAAATATCTAAGAGGATTAGGACTAATACACCTCATTCATGAATCTTGTGCTTAAACTAGCAATGCCTTGGTTGATAGCCCATTACTGCCACTGCTTTAAGTAATAAAATAATAGTGTATGTCTTAAAAATCAATGTCAGGTTACCAGGAGAAAGCAGCATTGCCTTGAAATACTGCAGGACAATCCTATTATGTACACTATTGGCTTTGACAGTTCTGTGGGTTCAGGAGGAAAGCCTGGAACTGTCTTCCTCTGCTAAACATCTTTAGCATTAGGGACTATATGCAGTGAGTGTGCAAAGATGAATTATTTGTTATGCTATTTTTTTCTCTAAAAAATTCAACCAGAGGAAGTGGATTTAGATATCTGGTAAGCAGTTCTCTTAAAACAAAAAAAAGTCTTTATTAAACTAGAGAAAATAATACTTACTTTCAAAATATTTTCTGTTGTTCAAATAATTTGAATTCTAAAAATCCCAAGTTAATGTGTCTAAGGAAAATGCATGATAAAACTAGAAACTCATGTACTAGTGCAGAGCTTACCTTTAACACTATTTTATATAATTCCAGTCTGGATGCAAGCAGTGCAGTTTAGGCCATTGTCTGATTTCACATATGAAGAGCAATCTTCTGTGCATACTCTTTTACTTGTTTTGTTGTTCTTTCTATTTTTTTTTTCTCTTCTTTTTCTTGACCATGAGCAAACCCCCAGAGTTTATCTTCACCCATTGCTGTTGTTTCAACACTTTCTCAAGAATTTGACTTGGACTTACTGAATGTTGACCAAAAAAAGAAAAAGAGTCTGATAGAGTCAAGAAAACTTTTGGGGATGGTTTTAAGACAGATTAAATTTCTCATGCTAAAGCTGAAATATATTCTGGAAATACAAAAAAGGAACAATGTATAAGTACTTCAATTTTCTTAGTATTAATTTAAAACATGTTAGATCCAACCCTAAATATATATATATATTCCTCTCTTTAAAATTATATGACTGCTTTATTTTTATTATATGCAGACTGAGGAGGAAGACATGAAGGCCACAAGGAATCAAGGACATATTGTCCTGCTACAGAGAAACAAAGAAAACGAAGAATGTCTAAATAACAAAAAAAAAAGAAGAAAAAAAAAGATTAATTATATTTTTATCAGGAAAAACAAGCATAATCTACAAATGGATACGCTTTTCAGCTATTCCAGTTAGCCTATATTTGCCCTGTCAAATATTGCAAGACTCTCCAGACAAAAGCCACAGGGCACAAAGTAAAAACAAAGACTGTGAGAAAGTAGCATTAAGAGATTTTGAAAATGACAGCTGTCTGTCCTAAGAAGAATACAATGTGTGCATGTTCATTTATCATTTATAGAAACTGAAACACCTAGCAAATAAAAACCTACTTGAGATATGTACAAATGGTTACAGGCACCGAAATTATTTCTCAAAGTAACACAGTTATCATCTTAAAGACTAAAAAATTAACAGTATGCCAAAAATGATGAGGGTAAATTTGAGGAGCAATAGCTATTGGCAGCTGAAGACAAATACAAAATTTATGTATATGCAAACCTGATTTTGGAAGGTTATGTTATATGCCAGAATGTCAAAAATCACAAAGCACAGTTCTGAATTTGCTGAGAGTCTGCCATTTAATTTTAAGGTGTAAGATGACAGGGTATGGTGTTCAATGCTGTGGATCTATAGGGATCAATCTTAAAATCTGGTTTTGCATGGTTTTTCTTCTATAATGCTGTTAGCAGAGTGCTGATAAAAATGCAGATTCATTTTTCTTTTTAGTAAAACATAAAGCTTTGAGGAACAAGCATTTCCTTTTGCAACTTCTCTGGAGTGTGATGAGCATTTTAAAACAGCACCAAAAAGCAAACAGGGAAAAACATCCAGACATATCAGAAATTAAGCCTCTCATGAGGCTTAATTTTAGATGTCAATATTAACTATGAGAAAAAAGAAAAAGAAGAAATAAATAAAAATCATGCCTGGAATCTGAAACATGCACCAAATGTAATTTATGTTTATCAAAATCCAAGCTTGCTATAAATAGAATTTTGGTGACTGATATCATTAAGAAAGACATGTTCACATGCTTTTTGGATCCTAAATTGAACTAAGAATATCTTTTGGCAATTTAATAAAAAAAATGGTACCAATAAAAGTTAATGTAGGCAAATTTGCAGTCTTCATTAGAAAGGGAGTTTGAATTATGACTTTTGCACTAGTAAAAAGAAATTGGTATCACGTTAGCAATCTTTATACAAAGAAAAAAAACACAAAATGAATTTTAATAATTAAAATATCATGCTAGTTTAGATTCTCTTGAGCATCTTTGGGAATCTAAAGGGAATCTAATCTAATGTGTCAGTAGTTAGAGATAAAATTTTCTCTTATTTTTGGATAGCAATGACCCCAATATACTGCTGATATATTGAAGGAAATGTTTTAAATGAAAATGTATCAGAAAATACATAGATGTAGAAATTCACTGTCTTAACATTTCAGGAAAAACAGAATTGATAATAGAGGGAACACAACTGTTAAAGCAATGTATTTATTTAGGAATGTGCTGAGTTCAATGGAATTTGATTTGAAATAGAAATTAACAGTCTGAGTACAAGGAAGATAAGCAGGAGGTGGATGAAAATGCAAGAAATTATCCAAATCAGGAAATGAATTAGAAAATGAAGCATTAATGATTTTCCATCTAGTAGATAATCAGTTGTTGCAGTGACACCTGCAAAAAAAGTCTCATGGGAACTAGATCTAGGAAATATGTCTTCCACATAGTCCTAATATTTGAAATTTGGTTTGAGAGACATGCTCGTTATTTAATGCTTATGTGCATCTTTACTTAGTTCTATAGAAAATACGTATTTTTACGTTAGCAGCAAGGAGAACCTGTACATGTAATTAAAAATATGAAGCTTAAATATCAAATGGTACAGAGCAGAAAAGTGATGTAAACTGCTTTCAGCTTTTCTCCTTTGTTCTTGACTCCACTTGCAGGGCAATTGAAAACAAAATTAGGACAAATCCCTGCTTGCACTGCACATACCATTGAGAAAATTAGTATCACTTGGTTTTATTTAGAATGCATTTCCCTTTTCTTTTAACTTTTCTCAATTTCTTTTGTTTTAAATTTTACTTTGGTATTTAAATGAGTTTTCTGTGTTCATAATGTTTCAACATATTACAGAATACAAAACAGTTGCCCAAAAAAGCACAGCTGAATGTAAACTTTTATTTATTTATTTATTTAGGCATCATGCCAAATTTTAATACTTGACATTTAACATGTACTTTATCAGGCTGTAGTCACCAGTGAGTACCCAAGAGTAGCTGCAGATTCAATTTCTTTTGATTGTTTTACTTTTAAAAACTTTTCTGTATAACATTTCCATCTAAAGAAAGATACTGAAACTTTCATAGAGTTTTGAGGCTGAATGCTCCTCCCTTTAGCGACTCAAGGAAAAGTGTAGAACCACTGTTTTGCAGAACTGCAAACCTGCAGGTTCTCCCATATTTCTTTACCTCAGTAATGACTGGTAACATTGAAATTTTTCCCCTATATTTTCTTTCTGCTGGAAACATTGACATCAGCTGAGTGTTTGAGGATACAAATAATCTGATAAGGTCAAATAAAACCATAATATGTCTGAAGCATTGTGTTAACCATTATTGTCTTCAATACTTAATTTTGACTGGAAAAAAAATTAAATACCATAAACATGTCATAAATCATAAACCATTTAAAATCCAGTAGCACATTGTATCTCTTATTATAGAAATTTTACTTGGGAGTAGAATTAAGAGATTGCAGTACACTTTAGGAACAGATGGAGTCATGAGTAATGCTCAGGACAATAAAGGATAATGCAGTGGCATTTCACAAGGCATATACTTCTGCAACATAGTGGAGAAATCTTGCCGTCTTTTAAATTGAAATTTGACATGCATTTTAATGCAGTAAGGATTTCAGCTGACACTCTTAAAACATGAAAAAAGATTGTGGGTTCTTGAACTCAAATGTTAGTATAAAAGACAAAGAATTAGAGGGTATAAAAACATTTTTTATCATGCCAATACTCAGTGTAAGGTAATTGACTTTCACCCTTGAGAGACTGAATGGTAAGTAGAGAGAAAGATCTGCAGAGAGAAGAAGGAAATATATTTAATGAGGTGTGCAACTAAAGGAAACATATTTTAAGCCATGAACAGAAACATGGCTTCCAAAATAGCAGGCATAAAAAAGGAGCTGAAAAAAAAGAACACTTGGACATACTTATCCTCCAAAACAATCCATAGGAAAGTATGAACACCATTTAATGAAACTTGTAAGCATGTTTTAGTCACTATTTTGCTATAATAAGAGCAGACTAACTGCAGTTCAAGGGGAAGAGAAACTAGAAGAGAAAAACTATATCTAATAAGTAATTATACTAAGTTTTATACTAAATTTACTGATGATACTAAATTGAGAGGAACTATTAACTCCCTTGTGTGGAAAGGCTATGCAGAAAGACATGGACAAATTGGAGGGCTGGGCAATCACCACCTGTAGGAAGTTTAATAAAAATGAGTGCTGGATTCTTTACCTGGGATGGTGCAACTCGGGATGTCTGTACAGACTGGGGAAAGAGAGGCTGGGGAAATCAGTGCTGCAGAAAGGGACCTGGGGGTCCTGGTCAACAGAAAGTTGAATCTGAGCCCGGAGGGCCAACCCTGTCCTGGGGGGCATCAGGCACAGCATTGCCAGCCAGGCAAGGGAGGGGATTGTCCTGCTCTGCTCTGCACTGGGGCAGCCTCCCCTCAAGTACTAGGGGCAGTTTTGGGTGCCAAAAGACAAGAAATGCATTAATGTATTAGAGAGTGTCCAAAGGAGGGCAATGAGAATGGTGAAGGGCCTTGAGGGGAAGCCATATGAGGAGTGGCTGAGGTCACTCGGTCTGTTCAGCTTGGAGAAGAGACTGAGGGGAGACAGATGCGTTGCCTTATCCCAAATTCTGGCCCTCCGGCCTGCCCGGCTGGCTCCACAGGCAGGCACTGGCGCAGAGAG
>VXBQ01014776.1:68884-101568 GCA_013400175.1 Phainopepla nitens | reverse complement strand
AGAAAGGCACTTCCGCGACTCCAGGTGCAGCGAAGGGCTGAGAACCGTTTAGGCGATGCTCGCGTCTGAAGGAAGCGAAGGACGAGGGGAAGTCTCAATGTTGGTCCAAAACATGGTTTATTCACAGGGTCTGGGGATGGAGGTACAAGGAGGAATGGATACAATGAAGAGCAGGTAACAAAGGTCTTACAGCAACTTAAATACAGGGGAGGTCCAGGGGGTGGATACAATCAGTAAACCAATCATATCAAAGTGTGGGAAAAACATAAAGTTAACCAATAGGGGTGAAAGTTGGAGGGGAACAACTTAGCCTCATAAATGATATAACAAAAAGGAGAAGACTGGCTTAGAGCCTTCTGGAAGGAGGGGAGGAGTCTGGGTGGATTGACAATGGGTATAGGAGGTGAACCAGGGGATTGACAGGGAGCAACTGGGATGGAACGCAGGGTGATGGACAGGAAAAAAGGTGGGGATTATGGGAAGGGTAACAGCCAGGGAGGAAACTGTTAAAATGGAGAAAATAAACCTAAAATGGTGCACCGCAACAGGAGACCACATTGCAGTCAACAACTTCCTCATGAGGGGAAGAGGATGGGCAGATATTGATCTCTTCTCTGTGGTTACCAGTGACAGGATCCAAGGGAATGGGCTGAAGTTGTGTCGGGGAGATTTAAGCCAGATATCAGGAAGAGGGTTTTCACCCAGAGAGTGACTGGAAACTGGAACATGCTTCCCAGGGAAGTGGTTGCAGCACAAGCCTGTCAGATACTCGCCCAGAGACTGCTCAGCACACTGCTAGCTGCTTTCAATATGGGGACAATAAATATTCTTAGTTTATCTGCAAGTAGAGAGGCTGAGTTTTGTAATAATCATGTGTTCAAGACTTTTTTTCATGATGGTTGATAAAAACAATGACAACAACAGCAAAATTCTAATTCGTCTACAATGAAATAACAGAGAAACACAGAAAGAAATTCACATTGAATTTATTCTATCCTTAAAACACATGCTCGCTGTTAAGCAGAGAAAGTTCACATTGAGAAAGATATTAAGAGTAGTGAAGCATTCTAGTATGAACTGGAAGTCTAAGAAAAGTAAATAATATTCTTAGATTTGCATAACTATAGAAAATATTGAACTTAGATTTTTCAGGGTGTAAACTTAAAAGACTATTTGAATTTGACATGCTTCTGCTTTGATCCGTATTTTGTAACAAGCCCTTCATAAGTTCCTTACAATACATGTGACTGCTTTTTTTGTCCCTTTTCTTCTTAAAGTCATGTGTTTTGCAGTCATACCATATTGGCAAGTAGATTATCAATGATATTTAAACTCTTTGTCCTCAAGAAGATGGAAAGAATAATCAGGATTTCTACCCATGCAAGTAAATACCTTTGCTCTTATTCCTAAAAGACTTTAAAGACTAAGTTATCTGGCTATATCTGGTCACGGAGATGCCAAATTCCTGCAAGTTTTCCTAGTTAAAATGAAGAATTATGACTAATTTTAATATTGTTTTACAGTTCAATAAAACTGTCAAAAAATGACACAAAAACACCTTTGAATGTATTAGTATGTGTAAATTAGTGTTTTAGAATGCACACTGATGTACGAATTAATTACTGTTTCAAAGACATTTTCTTTAAAGTGCGTACTACTCTGATTTGTGGGGTGTAGTAATTTGAAATCCAGACAGTTAGAGAGTTAAGTAGTAAAAAAACCTAAAAATACTACTGACATACAGAAATTTTAATTTTCTACTTATCTATTCTGGTCTTGTAAAAAAAACCCTGATAAATAGCAAACTAAATCTACATGAATACTGCAAGGTAAGATAAAAGAGGAATTAATAATTTTTTGAGAAAAAACCCCAAATATGTCTTTTGAATTGATATCACTGAAATCATGTGTCCTTTCATTGTTCTATCAGAAATTTGAATCACACAACAAATGAAGAGACTGCAGACAATCAGCCAGTGGCTTTATCAGGAAAAAGGGGTTCCAGGGCCATTCTTTCATTCCAGTGTTTGGGAATCCAGACAAAAGCAAATTGTAAATATGCTAAATAGTACTGATGACTTAGTACACAAATATGGAAATAACACTTGTAACCAAAGTCAATGTTTTTCATTTGACAGGAAAAGAGCTTTTAGTCGTCTCAATGGGTTCTGATCATATTTTGTCTCAGGAGGATGTACAAATTATATATTTTGTCACCATTCTTTTGAGCTAGGAAAGAATTATCTAAATTGCTATTTGTATTTCCATCTCTGGCCTTCCAAAGGCCTTGCAAAGGCATGTAATGTTGCTAGACATTCCTCTTTTGAACAACTTCAAGGCAAAGGTTATATCTGCCACATAAAACTTGCTGTCATCTTTAGAGCACGCATCAGTTTAGGCTCCACATGTATTTCTTTTTATAGGCTCTGCTGTTGCTGCACTCCTCTCTGCAGTGCAGCAGCTGTACCCTGGGGTTCAGCCAGCTTTATACTGCAGAACCTCTGCCTGACTCCTTTCAAGGACAAATATGTTATGAATACTTAAAACTTGTATTACCCCCATTTTCTGCTTCATATACCTTTTCTGCAACTTTTGAACAAAGAATGTGAGAAACTGTTTCAGGGTCTCTTCATGAAAATAGGCTACTGCTTCTCTCTTCAGCTCCGCTGTTCTATCAATCAACCTCAAAATATTTATCAATAAATTCTTGTGTCAGTACTGTCCCATCAAAGAACTGTGAGAAGTCTTATCCAATTGAAGTGAGCCAAGAAAAGGATACACTATATCTAGAAACTATGCAATATATTTAAAAGGCTTTGAAAATCCCTCTACTTTGCTAAGCTCCAGAAGCAAGTTCTGTGAGAGAGTATGAAGTGAAAGATGTTTCCTGTGTTCACAGTCACTAAAAGAATTAATTCAAAAGTAAAAATGTTCAACCGCAATCATAATTCAGAGAGAGATGGTAAGTTCCACTGCCACATTAAAGCAATTTATACTGCATAGTTCACATAAGCCTACATTTAATATTACCCCCAGAACAGGTTGCATAGTGTTAAGCAAATATTTAAGTCAGACTTTTATTGAATGGGCTTTGCTGCACAATCTGTAACAAACCCACTTCTATAACAGGGTTACTTTTTTGCTTACTGAAAAGACCATGATGTAGTGGCTCCTGAATTTGTGGAGTTCACAGTTTCCACAATTCAGAAACCTGGAGGGGTACTGTGTATGAGAGGATGCCTAGGAGATAACTCATGAAAGTGTGGTTTTTTTCTAATAGTTAGTCTTTAATCTGATGGCCAGGAAAAAATGGACAATAAAAACTCATTTTAATGAAGATGTGATAGTTCAGGAAATGAAAGCTTTATATGCTCCAGAATAGATTAATTAAATAAACCCACCCGGTTAGATGACTTAGGGTTCTGGACCCATCTCACATTTTCTGGGGAGTTATGACGTTTGATTATATGTTTCTGAGGGAGAAGTTGAACTTAGCACAGAATCCAGAATCCCTAGAAACACAGAGTGACCATATAGCAACAAAATCGTAAATATGTTTGTTTATATGGTAATTCTTACAAACATTCACTTTGAACTGAAAATTTGTATTTTTTCCTTTTTCTTTTCCTTTCAATTTTTTTTCCCCTTCCCTTTGGAAGAGTGAAAGGAGACTTCTTTATTCTCCTTGATACAGAAGAATGCTCTTTTCAAGTATCAAGTACCTCTTCCTTTTCAGACTGGAGTACATCAACATTGCTCTAGTGTTCATCTATCTCTCAGAAAAGCCATTAGGAAAACTTCAACATGCTGAAGTTTTTCTTAAACAGCAACAACAACCACAGCAAAAACCTTTCACATTCTCTTTCTTAAAAACCTGTGAACACTTTCGTTTCTACAGTGCCTGGTCCTTTGATAATTTACTCCAGTGAGGAATGTCATCAGCACTCTACCTTCTATGTGTATTATTTTCAGTGAGAATCCTTGATATCCTCAATGTGTTTTCATTACAGACTCTCTGCTCTTTCCTCTTCCTGTAGTAGGTAGTACAAAAATTTACCTGATAAAAACATGTGAATTATGCTCATCCAATAACTCCTAAAGAAACTTAAAAAACCTTAGTAAGTCTTACTATCCTAACCACACCTTAGAGAGAGTCTGCAAAATTATTTTCAGTTTTCAGAGTATCTTCCCCTGCTGTGCTTTTCCACCTTTCCTTCTTTCCTCATGCTGCTAATATTGAAACATTTTTTTCAGGAGTTCTTATCAGTATTGCCATGTCACAGGTTTTTCAGAAAAAAAGGACAGATTCCTGTCACTACTTTTGCGACTTTTGCCAGAGAAATACATTAAAATGCATTAATCTTTTTTCTGTAGGAATAGAGTTCTGCAGTGTGAGTTTGTTCATTGCTACTGTCTCATCTCCGTCTCCTCTGAAAACTGGCACGATGTTATTGTCTTATGTGTAAAGCACTTGGCAAACATTTAACAGGGCTCAATTCTAAGGCTGCTATTCTGATCCAATTTTAGATGAACTCTCTACAGAATTATTTTTTTTTTTCTTGAGAATACAGAAAACATTAAGTAATTTCAAAGATACATAGTCACAGAAATAGTTCAAATATTTTTACAAGTATGTTATTATTTCTATCCTTCCCAACCTGAACAACATGTGGTTCTTTCATATGACACTTGAAGCACCATCTGCCTAACCATAATCAAATTATTGTAAACCATCATTAGTGCAATGCTACGCAAAATTCTCATCATCTCAATAGCAGAAACTTTAACTTTAGTTCTGATTATTTTCCCCCTTCATTGTATAAATTGAAGGTAGACAATTCTTTTATTGTTCTTAAATTAACTGCTCTCTCCCTCCGTCTTAGTCTCTTTTTACAATAAAGAACTGGTATCTTCCTAATGTATGAAGGTTATTTTGGATTAAAGACAAAAAAATAAAAAATCCAACCTTTATTTCTAACAAGTTTTGATATTTTCAATAATCCTTGAAAGACGATGTTCCAACATAAAGTATTTTTTATTTTTCTAAGCGAAAATGAAATTACAGCTTTTTTCTCATCTCTTCCAATATGTTTAGACACTTTATACTTTTGTTGCTTCCTTTGATTTCAGAATTACGATTTTTTTATACTGTATAAATATATATATATAGAAAGAATATGAATCTCATATGAAGTATTTGAATATGTTGGCAAAATACAGACGGCAGTGGCAACGCATGGAGAGAACCAGCGAAAAATCCTCCTGTTTATTCTTTAAAATACAATGTACAGTAATTACAACACAGTGGTTGGGCAGTGTAATGTTAATGAATGCAATGTAATAAATAAAAAAAGAAACAACACTTGGGATGTTGTTGCATGCATGCTTTATGTCGTCAGCAATATGACATGACTTTAAAGTAAATGGCCCAAAGGGGAAAGCAATTATTGCAGTAAAGGGCAATAAGGAAGACAAGTTTTGACTAGCCTAAACTGAGCTGAGAAAAAGCTGATCTAATGGCACTGGCATAAAAATAGTTGTATGAACACTCGAGCATGAAAGCCAGTGAAAGATTTTTAATAGTACTATGATGCTATTTTTGTCAAATGTATAGAGACATACTGTCATAAATTGTGAATGCAGTAAATATTCTACCTCTAAATTGCTAGCTCTTCATTTATGGTAAACAGCAAGAATCTTCACTCTAACAAGATTTTTTCTATAAATTTAAGTAGTGGAAATACTTCAAGAAATTGTCTTGAAAGATGCAACTCTCTTTCAAGAGATACACCCAAGAGAAATAGTGGTGTATATTTTATAATATTGAAGTTTTCAACCCTGGGCTTCACAGGTTCTTAAGTAAATAGGTATTTTCCTTAAGAGATGAAAATATTGCCATTTTTTCAATAATTCTCAAGATTCTGAAGGTAATTTTGAAAGTTAGAATGCATGCATATTGCATCCAATTCTTAGACAAGAAGAAGGTGCAGGTAGAATTTCTTCATGTAAAGTATATCCATACAAAAAAAAAAAAAAAAAAAAAAAAAAAAAAAAAAAAAAAACAAAAAAAAAAAACACAAAAAAAAAAAAAAAAAAAAAACTGAAAACAACCAACCATACAAACAAACAAAAAACCAAAATCAGATGCCAGAATTACTGAAATATGAAAAAGGTAAAAATCATACATCTTTTTCACCTAAACCCCAAGACATAGCCTTAGTGGAAGATCACGTCAAGGAATGTTTAGGCAGATTTGACATATGTGCAAGGGTGCAGCTAAGAGCGCTGAGGAAGCTGGCTGGTGACATTGCAAGACCACTGCCACTCATCTCTGATGTCCACCAGCTTTCTCTGCAGTTGTGGATGCATCCTTTCAAGGCCTATGAACTTGTGGATGTCGACTTTGTCTAGATGTTTTTCTTGGGGTGATTTATGATGTTTAGTCTTATCCCTGATCCTCTGATTTATGGCTAAAAATGGTTGCTGTATCTTTGGGGTGTGGCTGGGGGAGGGGAGAGATTTAAGGTCTTAGGCAGCTTTCCCAAAACCTCACTCCCTAGGCGTCAGGGATGTGGTTTTTCTTGGCTGGCTTGGTTTTGTTAGCCCAGGCAAGAAGTTTTTTTCCCTTTCCTGGCCATGGAGAAGATTCAGCAGCAATTCTTCTGCAGCTTCTTGAGGTGACAGCTTGTTAGTCTGAGACCAGAGAAAACAGGATCTGTGGGAGAAAGGTCAGTCAGGATCAGCAGGAAGGGCCCACTCCATTCCGACCCCAAACCTCGGGAAAGCCAAGCCAGGGAAAGAAAGCACTCCCAGAGCTTTGGAGAGGGATTTTTGGAGCCCTTTTTGAGGAGATAACTCATTCCAGAGTGTCTTCTCCTAAATTTGTCTCTAAACTGAGACAGTGTTCTCTAGTGTTGAAGTTTGGTATTATATGACCTGATATAACATAGGGAAATGTCTGATAGAAATGTTCCAAGGAACTCCAGGACACAATTAGAGAACAATATAGTGTAGTCATCAGGCATACTGTGACTGAATATTCTTTCACAGCGCAGACTTACTGCCAATTTTTGTACATTACTATTATATCTGCATTAAACAGTACTTGTCACTGCAGAGTATCACTGCTTTAACTAAAAGAAGAAATAGGTTAGTTTTGACATGTCTTATTTACTTCCTTTTAGCAACGTTTCATATTTTATTGAAATACTGTGAAGAAAGATGTCCCTTTTGAAACAAAAATGTACTGTCATGGACCTCACATAGGAGACATTTAACCCTGCTTTTTTGTGTATCATCTTGAAATCTAAGCAGAGAGCTGGGAGAAGGGCAAGAAATGTGTTGTTAGTTTTTTACAGTGAGACAAGAAAAGGGAAATCATTAAGTTACCACTGGCAATAGAGTAAGGGACTATTATGTGAGATTGCGCATGTATTAGACAAAGACATGCCCTTTCCCTCCCTTACAGACCAGGTTATCAGTCAGAATGACTTAACAGCCTTTTTTTATGCAGTCCTGCAGAATCACAATTTAGCAAAAGGAGATGGTCTTGCAAGTGAACATCAAGCAATCTTTCCCCCATCCCCCTCAAAGCTTGATAAGCTTTTTTAGTGTTAAGGCATTGGCTTTTTATCTCCAAACTTCAGGCAAAGTAAATCCATGATTTGTACTATATCCTTCTCAGTGAATTCCGAATGACTACCTTGCCTCTTGCCCAGGGATCAACTGCTTCACCCTAGGATAAAATGCATTTCAGCACTATAAAATGTCCCTTTCCTACCAGTACCATCTCCATCAGAAGAGACACGAAAAATAAACACAAGACACAATTGGCAGGCCAAGATTTTAACTTCACAACAATTATGTTAACTATATGCCTATATGGATAAATAAGCGCCTCTCAACAAAACACAAATGTAAAAATAAAGCATACAATAGATGCAAGCAGGGATGTGAGTTAGGATGAGTACAAAGACATTGTCAAAGCATTCAGGGATTAGGTTAGAAGAGACAGTGTGGCTCAGGGACTAATAAAGGGGGAAATACTGTTTAGGATCTTTATTCATGACTCGGGTGATGATCAAGTCTGTGGATGATTCTAAACTTTGGGGAGCTGGTCATACCCCGTGGTTATGCTGCCATTCAGATGGACAATTCAGACCCTGCAGCAGTGCATGCTGGAGGACAATAGGCTAGAAATCAGCCCTGAAGAAAACGACATCAGAATCCTGGAAGACTACATATTTAACATGTTCCAGTGGTATTTCCAGTAGCAAGAAGGTCAACAACAATTGGAACTGTACTACAAGAGTACTGTCAGCCGGTCAAGGGGAGGTGACCATTCTGCTTTACTGGGGAGGTCACATGTAGAGTTCTGGGTCCATTCTTGGACTTTGCAGTATGAAAAAAGACATGGACACACTGGAATGTGTCTGGTAAGGGACCATAAAAAATTATTATCTGTCGTATGAGAATCTGTCATATGAGAGGCTGAAAGAGATGGGACTGCTCTGCCTGCAGAGGATGGGCCTTGGAAGGCTGGGGAGGGAGAAGAAGGAAATAAGGAAATGATAAGGCTATTACAGTAATTTCATTCCTTGCTTTTCTGTTTTTCTCATTTTGGGAGTAAAACCTAAAACTCAAACCCAACAAACCAAAGTAATAAACAAAAACAAACAAAAAAAACCCCACCAAAGATGGCACCTTAATACCTTTAAGGTGATTGTGACTAGGAGAACGGAAGAAACCCTTTACCAAGCTCCATGAAGAAAAAGAAATAAAAATCATACTGCAAACAGCATGTCCTTTACAACTGTAAGGAAAGCAAAAAAAAAAATATAAAAAAGAGACTTAAAAATAATCTTGGCAAACAAAATATTTGTTTGCTACGATCTCCAGTGAAATGATGAGATAACCCAAACTGTCAGGTCCATAAGTGGACTTTTCCCTTCCACAAGATTACTTTGCTGGACTCAGGGTCAGCTTGCTCATTAAAGTTGTGGCAAAAAGCCAGAACAAACCTCAATGGGGGCTCAGCTCTACTTTTTTTAGGCGCTGTTTTTAGGCTGATGTCTTTGTTCCTGTCTCCCACCTGAACTATCTGTCACAGAGCAATAAGAAGGGGCAAGCAAGGTGAGCCAGGCACAAAGAACCCCCTCACAGCCAGCAGGACAGTGACCTCACCAACATGGACACAGTCCACAGTGCCCAGCAAGGAGAATGGTTCTGAGACAATATACAGGATCAGCAATCACTCAGTAGGATCACAGTAAGATAAAGTCAAGATTGAAAAGTAAGTCAAGCCTACAGGACAGGATCAGGAAGGTATAAAGCATCTGAAGTGCCAGAGCAGGAACAGTGCAGCTTACAGGCAGTCTTGCAGGCAGATCCCAAGCAAAGGTGGTGGAAGGGAACATCTGCTGAAGCTTCTTCTAGCTCTTCACAGCAGCTCTTTCTACTTGACAACCTGACAGTCAGCTAAATTCCCAGAAGGAGGGAAGTGAGCTCCAGGTCCTGACACATAACATAAGAATTCCCATTAATATAATGATTCTTCAGTCAAGGAAAGAACTCTCCTAGAAAACATATCCTAACCTTCTGAGGGCAAAATACAGACAACTGAGAGAATTTAGTGAGACAGACTCAAAATTAACTAAAAGCAAGCTTAGTTATTCTGTTTGTCTCCAAGGAAGAAATAGAGAAATTCACATATTTTACACTGCTCTTACTTTTTTTATTTATTTCCTGTTACTCTTCTGGGTTAATTACTAGTCTGCCCTTCACTGCACAAGAAGAAGCATTTTTGTTTGTGATTACATCAAAATCTAAATCCATCATAAATGAGTAGGGTTTAGAGCCTGGAGAGACTTCTAAGCAACCCAGAAACTCTACCAAACTTCAATCAATTTTCTTGACGGGCAGTTGTTAATCTTGTGCTGAATATTCCTGATTTTGTAAAAATAGGTATTTTTGAAAATAAATATACATGATGACTAATTAAGATTGAAAATTAGTCTATTAATCAAAATCCCGTTAACCTTATTCTCACTACTCTTAATTGCATTTCAGGTTCAATGACAGCAGTCACTGGATGTGGTTCAGATGTAATCTTACATTTGTAAGTTTATCAGTATTAAGTACATTAAAAATAAGTATTTGCAAATATATTGAAATGCATTATCATCTGACCTGTTTATTAGGTAATTTCTACTCTGTTTGGCAAGTGGTTCTCTTTACTTTTTTTTTGTTTGTTTGTTTGCTTTGGCTTTTTGCTTTTTTGTTTGTTTGTTTGCTTTGGTTCAGTTTCGTTGTGGTTTTTTATTTGTTTTAGTTTTGGGGTTTTTTTGCCAGTGAACTTCTGAGGAAAACTTAAACTGCCTTAAATCAGATAGATTTAAACAAAAACAAACAGAAGTAAAAAAGTCTGTGACTACCAGCAATGAAGCATGACTGAAGGTGAGTATCTCCTGTGTCATCTGGTTACAGCCTTCTCTGCTTCACAGGACACATAATTTCCTGCAGTAGGAAATACGCTGGGACTCAGTGCACATTATCTTTTTGCTTCACTAGAAGTGTGGCATTCACATGTTAAACTCTGTCTTCAGCAGTAGTGTAACTCTGCCATCCATTAGCAATTCAGGGTAGTGTTTCCCTGGGCTTTCTCTGTGCAAGCTAGAGAAACAAACTCAAAATCTGTTTTGAAGAATTACATTGGTTTATAGTTTCTGTTTAGGTCCTTTAAGTTTTTTGGGACATATATCAGAAAAAAACGTATATCCAATTCAAATTGGTGACATAATATGGAGCTCAATTCTATTAGCTGTGTTTTATCAGCTTCTCTTACTTTTGTGCCTGGAGCATTTTCTATTGTCTCCATTATTCAATAGATAAATATTTGGATATTGTGAGCTTAAATATTGGATGACAGGAATCTCACAGGCTAAAGCTAAATCTTTTTGATAGGTCTGTTTGCCAGAATTTGAAATCCCAACAAAATAAACTTTAACAGTATCTGTTTTTTCAATGCACATGAGCAAAATTCTGCTGGGCCTAATTCAATGACAAATTGCAATAAATATTTCAAAGGAGCATAGGGAGAGATATTATTTGTGCTATAACACTAATTACATTTTGCTCCTCATTGTGCAGCAAGCACATTTTCAACGTAAAATTGTCATTTAGACTGTACTATGTACTGTAAGTAACCATCTCAACTACCGTTACTACTGTGCCACTAATAATAATAAATGATAAATTTAAATCAACATTTACTTCCATATAGATTTTCTTCTGATATTTAATCTTTATACATTACCCAGAAGAAACTCTGATATCCATTTTAAAAAGAGAAAGAGTTGAACACTGACAGCCATGCAGTCTATAAATACACTGTTATTTAGAATTTGCTGTGGAAAGGTATGAAAGTGTACACTACTCTAAACAAATTAATAATTCTTATCAAGCTCCAAATAACAAGAATTTCATCAAAACACATAATGTTTTTTTGACAAGAAACCCATAATAGGGGAGAATTGAGTGTGTGCAGACAAATGTCATCAATGGCTCAAGATGATATAGGAAACAGTCCAGTAGTGAATACTACTAAAGGAAAAGCAACTTTCAAAATTCCTGGCAAATTCAATATTTGTACTATTGCATTTCTCCTTTTGAAGTTGTTCCCAGTTTTGGTCCTTCTAAGCCTTGCAGGACAACATCACTTAGCATAATGCCACCAAAAGACCCTCCATCTTTTGACCTTTAATGAAAATATATTTTACTCCCCACCAGAAGTTTACGATTTTCTGAGGCTGCTGCACTATGCCTTGTGTTAGAAAAAGGTCTTTCACTGTGTGTCTCTTGCACTGGGGAGCTGGTGTTGAATACAATAACAGCACATTTAATTTACCTATATTTTGCAAGACTTCAGTATCGAGAGCAATAAAACTGCAGAATATGGGTTGTGAGAAAATTCTGTAACTGGCAGTCCCATCACTTACTGTGGCTATAGCTAGAGGCAAGTCTCAGATTTTATATCAAACTGCTGATCCTCAGAACTGAGGATTGTGTGACTTTGAATCTCAGCTTTGTTTTAACTAGGATAACTACTGCAGATTTTTTTTTCCCCAGCTAATTTCTTTGACTTTCCTTTCTATAGGGCAAGCTTCATTTTATAGGCATAGTAGCCTCAAATAGTTATTTTGTTTAGACTTAGGTATTTTTGACCATGCCAGGATGATGTAAGATAGCTCAAGAGAGCCTAAAGAAGTGGACACCAGGGATGCTTCAGAATACATGCATGGGATAACAAGAGATGGGGCAAACACTGACATGAAGAGAGAGCATTTAATTCTTGCCCTTTAACAACATTCTGAACTTGAAAAAAAAGTAACAAACAAAAATCAGTTGTTATGCTGGGAACTTCAGTCAGTGGCTGACAGTCATACTGGTGGATTAAATGTATCTCAGTGATGTATATAGGTTACTTTTTATATATAAGTCACTTTCAGACTTCATTGTTATCAGTGTTTTAGGGAACAGAAACTATTTCCATGGAGAATTGGGTCTCCATGCAGATATTTAATTCCTGAAGCTATAGGCCCTATGACAACTGTAAATTTTCATGAAGATATTTTATTTTAAACTACAGTCATTACTTTTTCTGTGTTTTACTGAAAAAGTCAGAAAAAATTAATTCTATTGTGCTAAGACTCAGGAATTTTTACAGAGGTGAATTCAATAATTGCCTGTATTTTTAAATGTCTAAGAACGTCTTGACCTATGTTAACTCTACCAAACAATGCTTATGCAACATTCAGAAATTATTAAAAACATTCCAAGAAGTAGATTAGATGTGGCCATGATGTTCAGAGGAAGAAAAATGTTTACGTGTTTGCTGAGGAAGAAAAATGTCTAGGTGTTTGGTTATGAGATTTTCCATTTCAGTAGGCTTTGAGAATAGCACAGGCCTTTTCGTTCACTAGCATCAGTGTGGCCCTTTGAAGGTTCTGAGATCTGTGAAAAAGACCAATTCCTGTTGTCTTAAATAGATCACAGGGAGACATAAATTTAAAGTAGATCTGGTAAATTCTCAGAGAAATGTTTATAAATTTGGAATGGATGATCTTTGCCCAGAGAAGACAAATATATTCCTAGAAATGCTACATATTTAGTTTTGCATCATTTTCTAGTGAATTATTTGTCTGACCAAGAAAACAGTGATATTATAAATATTAAAAGTGATGACAATACATAATTTCATTTAAATAGGTTTCCACTTTTATAACAGTGTTCACCCTGAAGTTCATTAAAGCATTCAGAAAGAAAATAAGGTATATTGTGATTTATGGACATGTACTCCATTCTATCATGTTCGTATACACAACTTTCATGGCTAAAGTCAAGTCTTTAATAAATGGATTTTTGCCTTCTCTTGTTCTCCATCATGTTTACCAGAACTGTATTGAGTATCTCCAAAACTTAAATACTATCTTCTAGATCTTGAAATAGAAAACAGAATCTAATTGAATTGCAACATAGCTTCCTATTCTATGAAAGAAAAGGGACCACAGTAGGTCATCTGATCCAACTTCCCTGCTCAGGCAAGGTCATCCTAGAACACGTGGCACAGGATTGTGTCCAGATGGTTCATGAATATCTCTAGTGAGGGAGATTCTACCACCTCTCTGGACAATCTGTTTCAGTGCTCAATCACCCTCACGATAAAGAAGTTTTTCCTCATGTTCAAGTACAACTTCCTGTTCATGAGTTTCTGTCCGTTGTCTCTTGTCCTACTGCTTAGCACCACTGAGGAATAATGACAAATACTGTATAGAACACAAGGAAGTAAGTATCATTATTTATTTTTCTTTCAGAGCTTGTACCTTGACTTCTTTCCTAAGCATGCCCTTCCAGATCTGAAAGGGAATTTTTCTGAGGAAATATGAAATAAAATTGACAAAATCTATCATCAGTATTCTTGTATTTACATTCAGGAATTTAAAACAAGTTTTATACATAGGTTTTTTTTTTCCCCAATAGTCAAAAAATACTTTTCCTAAACATCAGTACAAATAAATAATATTTTAGGTTTCTACATTGAATATCTGAATATGCAGTGCTTAATTTCAAGCCTGTGAGTAGCTTCAGAACTTTAAGAATGTGTTAAGACTTGGCAGAACTTGAAACCTGAATGATGCGCTCAGCAGTAGTAAAATTAATAGAATTAGTGTTTAGGTGCAATGTAGAAAGCCCATTTAATTAATTTTTTCCTGGGAAAGATGTAAAATGTGAATCCTGACTTTTAATTTTCTTTAAGGGAATCTATCAAAGGCACCTCTATGAACAGGCAAATCTGCTATTCGTTATTAGATGTTCACAAGATGTAATCTTGTGGAGCTGCATTTTCCATATTCTGACTTTCCTTTGATCATTGGATACAGAAGAACTACCTTGATTATTTTTGGAATCATGATGTAGGTACCACATAATTTCTTCTTTGTTAATTAAATCTGAAATAATGAAAAAAAATTTCTCATACAGAATAACACTTAATAACATATAAAAACCTGGTGCTTGCAGAGAAGTGTTCTATGACACTCCTTAATCTTCCCCAAAGCAAGCAAAATAAAATGAAAACCAGATGGACACCCAGAGCTTCTTAATAGAGTTTATAAAGTGTGTCTTCTTTTCTAGGCTACTTGGACATTGTTTAGCTCAATATTTCAAGTCTAAACTCTGATCTCAACACTAATCCCTTCAATATTAAACATATTTTTAACCATTTCGTTTATTCACTGAAAAGAAATAAGTGCAGTTCTAAATCCTCCTGCTGTGATATGTTGTATCAATACATTCTTGAAACAATTTATCATACTTCTCTGCAGACATGAAGGCCAAAGAGATATTTTCACATGCATTCAATACAAATGAAAGTTCCACATAGCGCATGTAGAATCTAAAGCTGTCTTTAGACAACTCTGTGATAACATTTGTATTCTTAAAATGCAATTAATATTTCAGTAAATAGTTTTTGAATCATTAATTTAGTGTTTACATGAAAGTCCTTTTGCTGAGATTCACTGTCATCCTCTAAAAATGTGACCCTGACAGTCCTGCCTTTGCCTGAGAACAAAAGCTGGACACTAGAGTATCAAACTGCACAATGCACAATTTTGCGACAGTACGTTACAAATAACTACTGTTTGGTTTTCATGTGGTAGATTAGATTAGATGCAGGAAACAGGAAGAAAAGTATCAGAGGGGTACTTGGAAAGTGAGCTCCTACTCCGAGCAGTGCTCCTCCCATCTGTATTGGCAGCCCTGTGGATAACACTATATTCTACACAGTGGCTCTGAATAATCCATGCCTGCTCTGTTGGGCCCCAAGCTTAGGGCTTGAGCAACCCAGATGTTAGTGTGAGCAGCTGCTTTAAGGGAATGTCCCCTGCTGGCATATCCCCCATCAGTCTGTGCTGTGCTTGTGGGTGCTATGACAGAGATAACGTTACAGAATATCTGGACATGGTAGGTGGTTCTCTTTGTTATGCAAAATAAAGGGTACAACAGCATGGGAGGGAGAAAAGGACCTCTCTGGGAATTGGATCTGCAGAGGGTTCTGTAGGAAAGTCTGCCCTTGGTCTGTACTGTGTGAAAGAAGGGTTGTCAGGATACAAGGGATGCAAAGTGTACTCTCTATCTACAGTCCTCTTTATAATCTCCTATTTAAACAGCTATTTCATTACATCATGTGTTATTTGGCCTTTTTCTCTGACACCCACAAAAAACTTTGCACTGTTCTGCATCTCCTTACTCCCATCCTCCTCTAAAGGGCGGAACACCCTAATTGTTGCTTTTCCATCCTGCAGGCCTGTATAGACTCTCACACTTTCACCACCTCATCTACATTAATTCAATAGTGTGACCATAATTCTATTGATCTTCACTTTTATTTTCTCATGTTAATCTTTTTCTCTATCCATGAAAATCACTTAGCTGATCCAGAGCACTCAAAACACTTGAGACATCTGTTAAATGTGTTTTGTAGGCTGCAATTAATGAGGTATTCCATATGCATCTGGGAAATCAGAGATTGTTAGTTGATATTGTGCTATTTTACATGAAGAATGGATAAATTCTACTTGCTGTGAATGATGCAACTTCATTGGTTGATTTTTTTTTTTGTGCATTGAAAGAGATTAAAATGCATAAATGTATTGTTGTTTTCTGCCATTACATGACCTTACACATACTCTTGTGTAAATACTCAGAGGAAGTGGAATTTTTTCCTGATAGCTTTGTGTCTCTGAATGGGCTTAGAGGTACCTCTTATTGTTTATGAACACTGTATACTTCCTTCTTGTATTGCAAACTCCAGTTTAATAGCTGGTCTCTTTTTTCTTGGTGTTTTTCCCCTTCAGTCTTTGACTAGAATTTTCAGGGTAGTAATTCAAGGCAGTTACATAAAATTGATGACCAGCTTTTGGTTTATCCAAGAAGTCTTGGTAGTCCGCTAGGTAGGTTATATGAGGCAGAAACTATCTGGTATGAGTCTGTAAATATGTTTGGTGGGAGATTTTTTGATAAAAAGACTGGAAAGGAGCAACTGGAAAGGGACTCTTAGGAGTAATCTCCTAAGATATCACACAAGAAATCCCATGAGTCAAGTAGAAATCCTTATCAACCAGGTTGTCACAAGAAAATCTTATTTAATTGTCAGTACATTGACTTGCTTATGCTTATGCCAGACTCTGATGTTAGACTACAGTGCTCATACTTTGGTAAAAGGTTTGACCTATGCTAGCTCTCTAAGGAGGCAATTTTAGCCATGGAATAAACAGCTGGGTTGCAATTTCTGTTCTCAGAACAGGACCTCAGTCACAAGGTCTTAATGCAAGAAAACTATTGAGAGATCCTTAGACTGATGGGTAGTCCAAACACTGAAGTAGAAGAAATCATTTTGTTTCCAGATACAGATGAATTTCTGCAAAGATCATATATGAGGGAACCAGCAAAGATGGGACAGTATGTTCTCTAGAAAACCACTGAATGCATTGAACTCATGATGTTTTTTAGTTAGTTGCTGTTTTGAATCACAAACAGAAATACTATAATGTCAATATCCTGCCATGTAGAAACACGTGATGCAGCCTACCTTCTGGACTTAGGAGGATGGTTGATACATTCCCACAGTTTGCTTTAGCATGAGATTTGGTTCATAATTTTCACCTGCAACCAGAATGAGCAGGTCTTAAATCAATGTCCTTGTGATTTACTGTCTCTAAATTATAAGATAAAATACAATTTTAAAAAAATAGAAAAAGAGTGCCAATCTGTTGCAGTAAAAATACTTACTTTGCACAATATCCTTCCCAAAATTTTGTTTTTTACCCAGTAAAGGACAGTCTATTTCTTACATATGTGAGGAGTGAAGTGCAGAGTGAGATAAGATGTGCTTGTAGCATACTGGAGATTTTTGTTGCTATCATTTGATTCTGACCACTATTCTAGCTGTCCCATATGAATCTACTGAATAGATATTGTATCTTCACCTCTTGTATCTGAATCTGTGTTGTTTCCATACAAATTCTTAAAAAAAGGACCCCAAACAACAATAAACCTCCAAGCAAACAAGAAAATAAACAAAACCCCCCAAAAAACAAACAACAAAACCCACATAACCTTCCACAAGACGCACAAGGTGAAATATAGATGGTGTAGGAAAGAAGTTAGTTCAAGCTGACAGGATTTAGGGACACAGCCTATGAAGCCCAATTCGCCTGATTATTGGTTTCTGTTAAATTTCCACAATTGCTATAAAAAATTCCAATTACAAAACACGTTACTGGATTTTTCAGAACACAAAGCCTGAGTCTTGGCATGACAGTTCATTTCTAGACTGGGCTGTGAGGGGAGTGTGTGTGTGTGTTTATTTTCTTTATTTTGAAATATTTTTAAAAATGCATTCTAAAACATGCAAAATGGGTAAAAATGGTTTCAGTGTGCAGTGTTCAGAATACTACTGCAGTGCAATGTGCATGTTTTTATAACTATCACGAAAACCACAGAGAAAGATAGCTTTGAACCTGGGCTTTCTTAAACAATTTTCCTTTAACAGAGATAAAATAATGAAAAATACTTAGTTAAACTGCTGGCCAAACTCTTATTGTTTGTACCACTCCTGGTAAAGACCCTGGGGAGCAGCAGCGGAATCTGTGCTATTGATTGGCTGGTTAAAGAGAGGCCTATTAGATTGAGACAGGCTAGATTGATTATACAGCAGCAGCAGGAGCTCAGATTCAGAGCTGAGTGAACGTCAGGGTGAGAGAGAGGGAGAGCAAGCGAGAGAAGGCGCGCAATAGAGGGAGACTGTACCCACTGTAGAACCAGTGTGTGACAGCTGGTGCCTGATAACACTGATACTGAGCTCCTTCAGTGGAGAACTTGCTGAGCTACCCCTTTTTCATTTGCAAGAGCATGCCAGCTCTAAGCCAGTGCAACTGATGACAGACTGGATCTTGGAATAGTTCGTTTCACTTACAATTATATCTCTTGTGTTCTGCTTCTCTGAAGAAAGGCTTATTACGGAAGACAAAAATTCATTCTCTCCCCTTACCTCACATATTATTGATGATATACAGAGTTTGATCTTCCAGGTAAGGAAATTATCGTTTATTTTTCTGTGCAGCTAAAAAAGGAATTACTCTTTTTGTATCTTGCACGTGAAATACAAGCTTTGGGATTTGTTCTCAGAATGCATTTTTTGCACTTGTATTTCTTTCACTCACAGATTAGATGTATAAATTGCTATTTACACCTAAAGACTATAAACAGGACTTGATTTGTACATTGCATTTATCATGCTTAACCCTTCAGGTGAATGGAATGAAAAAACCAGAAATGATTATTTCTAACTACTTGGGTGATGTTTTCATGTAACTTGTCCCATACATGTTAAACCATCTGGAATAATGATGGCACACAAGATCTCCCATATTATTAATCCGTTTGTGTACATATTGTGAAGCCAGGTAGAGAGAATATTTACCTGAAGGATTTCTCAGTGCTTGTCAGTAGTTTGAAATAGTATCTGTCTTTCGACTGCAAGCTTGCCACTGCTGAGCAAATACGGTCAGCCTTAAATAATTTATCATTAGGCTGCCATTTTTTTACAGATATAGTAGTTATTGCTTGCATTCTGCCTGCAAAGGAAAGATCAAGGCTTATGACTTGAAATATGAAACCTAGGATGTTCTGTTACACAGTGCTGTATGTTTGAGGCAGCCATCCCCTGGACTGATTGCCTGTTTTGATATGACATTGACTCTACTGTCTCCTAACTGCAGAGCTCTACATAAAATTTCTGAGTATTTCAGTCAGCAGTGTTTTAAGTGGTTTTGCTGTCATAGGTGATAGGTTCTGATAGATTGCTGTGATTTTGAAGGTGATAGGCTATATCTGAAATAACCCAGCTTTTGGATTTGAAGTAAGTCATGAAGTTGATTCACTGGGGGTTTACAGGCCACGGGAGCATAACACAAAGACAGCTCCTTCATTAGCAGAACATTCCTTCCAGCTGTGACAACATGCACCACCTTCCTCATCAGTTTGTGCACTCTGCTCCTTGTTCCAAGCTGCAGAGTTTTTAATATGCCAGATATTGTGATTATTCCCTCTGGGTGAAGTAGAGGCATCAATCTATTAACACAAGCATTTAAGTAGACTTTGACCCAACCGACTACAGAGTTCCAATACTTTGGCCAGTTAAGAAACTGCCTATAGCAAAGTCTTGCTGCTAGGAGATGGACCTATGTGTAACCCAATTTATCCAACGACTAAAGAATCACAAATACAGAAATGCACTTTCTTCTCTTCCTTTACCAAGAAATTTTTAATAAATTTCCATAAAATATCATACTTTAATAATTAACGAGGTCTCAAAAACCCAAATGAGAAGCAGAGTTGTCAAAATGCTTATTTGTAATTTTTAAAAGACGCATAAAAATTGAAGACCTTGGGTATAGAGATTTTTTTTTACAAACTAACAATATTTTGAAGAGGGTATCTAAGTGACCACATGGATAAAATATGCAATGCATAAGAGAAAACTTTGTCTTCCATAATGTGTCATATGAATAAGCACTGGCAAAACAGGAACTAAACTGATGACCCCAAACTAAAGGCTTAAACTATAAATGTACTTAAACTGCAGCATTTTAATACCTTGCTATTTTAATACCTGTGCTATTTTAATACCTTGTATCTTCTATATGGATAGTGTTTGTGCTGTTTCTTATATACACAAATGTCAGCAATTTTGATGCTTCTTTCTGAAGCACTTTCCAGGCAGCCAGAAATTCTCTTGGGGGCACATTTGCCACCATAGCTTTACTGAGTGGTATTTTACTCGATAAAATACTGCCAAAGGTGAGCACTGCATACATTGACTATGGAGTCAGAGCACAGAATCTGACCATAAATAATGAAAAGAAACCCTTTACGTTTTAATTACCCTACTGAAAATTTTAACACTAAGACAAGGACATGGGCATTGAGAGTTAGATTTACCAAGCATAGACAGTATTTTATAAGGAGCTAAGATAATTGAATGTCTAATTCACTTTGTATTCTTACAAAGCTTAAGGCCTGCCTCAGTATATTTCACATGCAATTTGACTAGCAAAAAAAGTCTTTTATGTATGCTCAAAAGCTTTCCTACAGCTTTTATTAATATCTCTCTTTTCTCTCTGAAATGTCTTGTTCACTATACCCGTGCTCTTAAATACACCTTATAATTTTCTGATTAGAAAAAAAAATCATGGTAATTCTGTGATTTCAAAGACAGCAATATTTTTCCCTCTGCATTAGTGTTTGTTACTAGTCAGGTTACATTTACGCCCTGAAACTCAAAATAACACTAAAAAGTATTTATTTTTGCAATGGGAATATTTCATTTGAACCCTAAATTTATTGTTTTAAAGTGAAAAAGAGAATCAGAAACCTAAACAATTAGTTAAGCTTACACTCATATCCTCCTACTTGTGAGATATGTTATTCATTTCCACAGTAAATATTGTAAGCATCATCTTTTGTCAGATCCAGAAAAAAAAATACATGACAAAAACACAACTCAGAAAATTTAAGAGTTTACATATTACAAACTGTGCATTTTCTTTCAGGTCTTTGATGTTGTTAATCTGGACTTTTTGCACCACTTTATACTGATTCACCTTTTTCTTAAAAGATTAATTTGACTTTTTTGGAATTGCTCTTGCATTCCTTTCCAGCTTGAAGTCACAGAATGTGAAATTTATTTTTATTTTCCTAGCTAACTTGAAGCCATTAGGGGGCTCTTTCCTACTATGATATCGCACAGCAAGCTGCAATACAAAGACACAGATAGTTCCTAGACTTGTTACCAAAAATATTCTTCTTGAATTAATTTATTTCGGATGTAGACCATTTTAATAGTACAGAGCAGCTAATAATCTCTATTTTTTTGTCAGTTTGTTGGAGAGGGTTCTGTTTGTTTTGAGTAATTTATTGCACATAATTTAAAATTTTACTGTGAATTAATGGTTATATCTAGAAGTTACTTTATGTCCCATAAAGGAGAAGCAGGGAACATGTTCAGCAAAAATTTTGAAGCAATCCCTGGGATTACTAAATCTATTTAACAATCTGAATATGAAGCATCATTTATGTCCAAGAAGCTAAAGTTTATTTATTCCAATAACTGTGAATAATTGGATGACTAGCATTAAAAAAAAAAATATTTTGAGTACTGTTATATTGTACTGAAAAGAACCTAGAATATCTAAAAGTGACATACTCATCCCTTACACAGCTTGCTTTCAGAAGGGCTAAGTAGGCAACCAGGGGTTTTGGATCACTCTTTATTTCACAAAATGAGAAAGTTTCAATTCTGAAAATACTCATATGAGCAGCTACACTGAAGTTACCATGGGCCAAATTCCAACATCTTTGTTCTGCCTATTATCCTGTATTTTCTGTAAATTCATTGCACCACTGGACCTGAAATCAATTGAGAAGTTTGTACTACTTCTTGTAGAATTGTAAACTTTGTAAAATTAGTTGTGGGATTCTTGGAAAGAACTATAGAATAGTCTAATGCAGGCTAAGGAAAAGATTTTATTTGTTGTAAAGCACAGCAAGGTAGTTGCAAATGCTGCAATAGCATGCTGAGGTGAGGCCAGGAGAAACACGAGTGTCAAAAGACAAGAAAAATAATTGTCCTCCTGTTCCAGTTTTGAAGCATCTTCTTACTCCTACCATCCTTGAAAGAAAAAAACCAAGATGGTAAATTATTTTACCCACCCTGAATCAACCTACTACTCTATATTTTTTAGCTTGGAGACATTCCAATACTACCAACTCCATTCAAGAAAAAAAAAGGACTGACACACTTTGTGATGCTTGACATTCACAATGAAGGAGTATGATCTAGCCAAGTTGGAATTAAAAAAAAAAATCAAGATAAAATTATATGTTATTTCTTGGTTTTACCGAACATCTGAATAATCTCTCTATTTTTGCATCCTCTTATAGCAACTATCTTATGACATATCAATGAAGAACTTTGTTCTACTAAAAAGGATCTAAAAATCCCAACCAGGACCTCAAGACACTTTGTTTACTGCTATGCATAGACAAGGGTTCATACAATATAATCAAATTGGTAAAAATATGGAATAAATCAAGTATTATTTCTGAGATAGATAATTGGTGCTTCAAACTCAAAGATGATTTTCATTAGATGTGTTATTAGCACATTACAAATTCAGCATCATACAAATTATATTTCTTTTAGTAGAAGAGGGCTTATTCATTACTGAATGTGGCTAAAGTTAACTACGATTTGCTTGCATTTCAAGTAATTAATTCTGTACACATGAATAGTCATCAAAGCCGAGATGGCATTATTATTGTTAGTAATTCATCAGGCATAGCACTGCCAGATAGTCGAAGGAGGTGGTTGTTCCACTTATTCTGCACCGGGTGATCTTACCTGGAGTCTTGTGTGCAGTTTTGGGTACCATAATATAAACAAGGTATAAAGCCATTAGGGAGCATCCAAAGGAGGGCCACAAAGATGGTGAAAGGTGGATGAGTGGGGAGGGCATACAAGGAGTGGCTGAGGTCACTTGGTCTGTTCAGCCTGGAGAAGAGGAGACTGAGGGGAGATCTCATTGCAATCACAACTTCGTCATGAAGGAGAGAGGAGGGACAGGCTCTGATCTCTTCTTTCTCATGACCAGTGACAGGACTCAAGGAAATGTTATGAAGCTGACTCAGGAGAGGTTTAGGTTGGATATAAGGAAAAGGTTCTTCACCCAGAGGGTGGGGTTGGGCACTGGAACAGGCTGCCCAGGTCACAGTACCAGCCTGACAGAGCTCAAGAAGCATTTGGACAAACACTCTCAAGCACATGGTGTGATTCTTAGATTGTCCTGTCCAGGGCCAGGAGTTGGACTTTGACAATCCTTTGAGTTCCCTTCCAACTCGGGATCATATGTGATCATATGACTTTATTTAAGGCTCAAATCAGACAAAATTGCTGGAAGAATGACAGGAAGTATGTAGCAGAAGCAAAGAGCAGAGAGCGCTTCTTGGTTGGAGTCAAGTGCCCAAACAGTAAGATTCTTCTCCTCTATAAAACACATTTTAATTTAATTTTATACTTTGCTTCCTTGAAATCAATGTAATTTTATGTAAAAGATAAAAATTAAACCCATATAATATTCTGATACAAAGTTTCTGCAGAGCTTCACTCCAGAGGTAACTCTAATTTACTGGTTGGTTAATTTATCCCTTATTTAAATACACTATGTAAAACACTTTGAAATACTTTTGAATGAAAACTGTTGTGTAAATGTAAAGTATTATTATGGTAAACAGAAGTCACTCAAAGTTGACTGAAGTCACTTCAGCTAATGAAAACTGCAAGAGTCTGTGGTGTTTTTTAAGCATGAACAAATAATTATTCTCTGATGAATGTTTAAAGACAGAAAAAACAGTTCTTAAGATATTTACTCAAATAAGAAATACTTATTTTTTCATATTTCAAGTTTTCTATAATATATGAAGGGAATAATTCAACTGACTAGATTTTAGAAGTAGAGAAGTTTTCAAAAACAATGATTATATGTGCTGTCAAAATATTTTAAAGAGAAGCAATAACAATGTAATCTAAAATACACATCAGAATACAATGAAAAGCAGAATCTTTTGCTTGTTTTGTAAACTTTTTTTAAATTTTATTTTTACCAGAAACAAATGACAACGCAAATGAAATTGCATTGAAACAGCACCTGTAGCTTCCTCAAATTTATATACAATCATATATATTTATATATATATATAGATAGATGATGGCATCCCTGCCATGTTGGAACTAGATGATCTTTAGGGTCACTTCTAACCCACGCCATTCCATGATATGAGTCTGTTATATATGTACATATATGTGTGCATGTGCCTGTGTTTAAGCTTATCCTTTGCTGTCTGTATTCCACACAGAAGTATATACCCCTGTTAAAGTAAATTTTCAATTTTCAGGGATACAGTCATATAGAATCCAAACATATTCCCTGAGTACCATAAAAGAAAAGAGTTTGTTGTTTGTGAAGCCATTTGAGGGTACAAGTTATAGGACAGATGCAGATAATCAGATGCCCGGATCCTAACAAAATAATATTTTCCCTGGTGTTGAAAACACTTTGTTCACATAATCTGCTTTAATGCTGTGATGTGATAACAGAAAGACTTTGCTGAGCAGTGTGCAACAAACTACCATTAAAACACACCAGTACAGCTTTGACAAAAATTATTTATTTTTTTGGGTTTGCTTGAATTTCAAAATATTTAGAAGTGAGCAAAAAGTGTTGTTGCTTTGCACTGATTAACACTGATTATGTTTGGTTTTGGAAAAAGACACAGATAAATCCTGGTCTGATCAGTGACTATTACCACTGGCATGTGGAGTATAAAGTGAGTGCACAAAGTTCTGCGGAGCAGGTGATAGTGAGAAGTAATTCACTGTGCCCTGGCAGATGTGTAAATCTGAGAACTAATTGTGCTTACAGCAGTGACAAAGCCATGGCAACACCTTGAGTATTTATACACCTTCTTTTTTCCCTCAGAACTCTTTGTGACTGATTTAGGTTATATGACTGAAGGTTTTGTTCCTTCCCTCCAATTATCAGTTATTAATCAGAAAAACAAAACAAAACAACTAACCAAATGAACAAAACAAAAAAAATACCAAAAAATATCTCACATCAAACCCCTGTCAAATTCATTTTCAGGCAAGCTGTTAAGGTAAACAAAATGAACTGTCAAAAATTAGTAAATGATGATAAATTTTTTCGTTGAGCATAATGAAACAATAGTTTTGTTCTAAAAACTGTGTACTGATCAGAAGGTAGAAGCTCTTTGTGGCCCAGAATACTTAACAATGACAATACAAATATTTTGGTTTTTTTGGTCTGTTTTCCATAGGGGTACATAGACTTCACCAACTTCTGAAAACTACTGAAAATACAATGTAGTGTTTGCTCTTCTTGGCTTCTTAAGATGCATTAATTGTTCCTAATTGTATGCATCACAGCTGTACTGATATGTATAATGGCAGTTCTGAAATTAGTGTTTCAATTTTCAAGTGTAAATAAAAACAAACTCATCTGAAAATTCCTGCTACTGGTGCATATTACTGAACTGGATTAAATAATATAAACATATTATTCCTATTTTTTTAAAATTTTACTTAGAACAGACTATATCTTCTTATTACTGTGTGTAGAACCAGAATTGGAACCTATCTTCCTAAATGAAATCATGAGTAACTTCTGATGGGGAAACATACTTTCAAGTTCCCTGCCTTATTTTGAGACACAGGAAATCCAAGACAGGTTCAGGTGAGCTGGGATGATATACAAGGGGCATCAGATGTTTGTCCATTAATTCTAGGCACTGTCATACATCAGTACATATGTACAGACTCTAATTAGCAAAATTATGGCCATGTCATCCGTACATGCTCTTTATTACCTTATGCCAATAAAACAAATATCAGTTCCTGGGGTTACAGCTGTTATGAGGTGGTTTATCACCAGCAAGGCTGGAGCAAAGTGTGAAAGCTCTACAGTGTCTGTCAAAAATGGAAAATCATCCCTGAATTGCATGACCAGGAGCATGATCAAACAGATGTATCATACAGATATTATTGGGAAGATCAGGGAGAACACTCTGGGAAAAGAGGTTTCTTTTACACTCTGTATCCATATATTATTTGACTGCCACAACTTCTCTAAGCCCTTGGAAAAAAGCTTACAGCTCTTGGACCTGACTAACTCTCAGATACATGGGATCAGGAAGACAACATCAGTGAAATGATGCAGATATACAATTAGTAGTTCTTGTCATAATTTTTGTACTGTTTAGGAAAATTGTTCAAACTGGAGTTATACCTTACTCTAAAATGGCATAGCTTAGTGGGTTTCTTTCCAGGGGAACAACTAAATAATAATACATACGTGAGGGGCAATCTCCTCCCCAGTCTAGCTCATCTTTTCAATGTCTTTCCCCAGTGCAGCAAATACAACATGCCTGGGACATATCAAATTTAGTAATAAACTTAAAGAATTAAATGAAATTATACTACACAGAGAGAAAAATATGCATAAAACCTGTCCAACTATATTATATATCGATCTAAACCAAAATCCTTTCTCTGATGATTCTATAATTCTCTTAGGCATCAAGATTTCTACCTTTTTTTTTGTTCATATATATATATATAAATATATACACACATGTATCTGAAGCTCATTAGCTTTTTCACCTGTTTTTATAACTAAGTTTCCCCACCTAAAAAATTTTGGAGAAGCTCTACTGCAAGATCTGCTGTCACTTTGGTTGATCCACACTACAGTGTTGGAGGACTGAATGTCAAGATTTACAGGACGTCAAGATTAACTCATCCATGCTTTTATCATGCAAAGCCATTTAAATTCCTTTCATCAAGGAGAGGTATCTTTCACTACTTTGTATAAACCCTGGCATAAGAGTATTTGCATATAGACATTTACAAAGAAATAAATTATACACTGTGAATCGCTGTTCTGGTTTACCATAATGTATTTTCTTTTACTCTGTCATAGATTAACATTCTCAAGAGGAACCAAAAAATACTTTAGCCATGAACATTTTTCAGACAATAGTTAGTGGACCAATCTTACTATCTATGCATATCTCAGGAATATCATTTATGATAAAATCCTGAGAGAAATGCTGTACAGTATGTGAAAGTATTCCATGGAGCAAATGTATGTACCTTAAAGTAAAAAACAAAGCCTACCTGACACTGACAGCATCAGCTATTTCAGCCTGTGTAGTGTTTGGAGACGTTATGGGTCCCTGATACTTTTGCCATTGATTTTGCTCATTTTTGCAAGTCTAGAACTTGTGCTGAAAAGAATTGGCATTTTCTTAGGTGGCAAAGTTTCAAGTGTTCTGTGCCAAAGATGCCTATTTTAAAACTAAAACTTCCTTGCAAGTCTTCTGTATCCAAGAACAGAAAGCTGTGTAACATTCCTCCCTTCCCTTCCCTTCCCTTCCCTTCCCTTCCCTTCCCTTCCCTTCCCTTCCCTTCCCTTCCCTTCCCTTCCCTTCCCTTCCCTTCCCTTCCCTTCCCTTCCCTTTTTAAATTTTGTTTCTCAAAGTCTGCACCAAGTCTGTATCACTTTTCTCCAGTTTTCCGTTCTTTTGAGAGGATTTTTTTTTTTTTTATTTATAGGGGGAGATGATGGGCCAGAATAGGCAAGGCGGGAAACAGTACCTTTTATTAGGAAAAGTACCTAAGGTCAGCCATTGCAATCTGCAGCTATGTGGAATTTCTAATTTTGGGGGGATAAGAATGTTGAAGAATGTGAGGGGTTTGGTTGAATTTGTTTGTAGAGGTTTGGTTTTTTTTTAATTGTTTTTTTAGCTGATGAGTCTCTAGTCGCTAAAATGATAGGTGCTCTACACTTTGATTAGATAAATATTTCATGTGGGCAGAATATGCTGTTCTATTTTTTGAAAAAGCTTTATTTTATTAATGAATTTGTTCAATTTCCACACCCTTCAATAAATCATTGACTTTGGTATGAAATTAAATATAATTAGGTCACCCTGTAGCATGCTTTTATTGTAGATGATGTGCGAACCGCTCTGGATTTAGCTGCACTTTTGCACTCTCTCAGTATGTGTCAGCTAGGAAAATTCAACATAACAAATGTGCTGTACTGTTAGTAATGATAACGTGTGCCTGGAAATACAGTATATGAAGTCTTATGGACATTAAAGTATAATCCTTAGGGAATAAAAAACCCCAACTATGTTCAAAACTATAGCTAGTGGATGAACTGGGAGACAATAATGTTCTACTTAAAAAATAAAATTTAAACTATCTTTTAAAAAAACAGTAGTAAGCAAAACTGTAATATATTTCACAAATAATGTTGTCTTGGTAGTATTATCTTGAACCTAAATAAGATACAGAGCTGTTTTACATGGCATTTTTTTAAATCTGTCTTTCATTTTAGATGTATATGTATGCACAACTGAGTCACTACAGAATTTCCTTTTGAGATCTCAAACAATCATTAGATCTACCACTTTTAGTTTTATTTCAGATAAAATTCAGAGTACACTGGAAATTTTATCCCTATACTCCAAAAGATAGCATGAATAATCAAAGTCATTGATTAAATTACTCCAGTAAGTCTCTAATTCTCACAGGCAGTCTGCTTCTCTTGAAATCAGATCCCTAACAGCATTTGCATCCCGTGTTCCAAGATTCAGGATGGTTAATTCCTCTGAGCTAGCAAAACTTTTCTGGCATAAAGTGGCATATAAATTTTGGCTAATATATGTCAGATGATATTCTGTCATAATAATTTCCATGACTTTTAATTATTCTTAGTTCATTATATTTTAAAGTATTGAAGCCAGCAGTAATTTAATTTTGTGATTTTGTACCGCACTGAGGTGTTTGCACTGTCATTTTATCATCATGAACAGAGGTACTGTTCCTTGTACCTCACACTCTGCACTACTCACAATATTAGATACAAAAACATGTATATTCTTAACAATTTTGTACACAGTTTTAACAAATAATAATTAATAAAAAAAAATCTCTCTTTAAAGTTCCTTGTTAAAGAAATTGAAAGCAAAGTGTAAAGAAGACCCTAATTTTTATTGTTCTTTGATCTTACAATTCTTCCTCAAAAAATAAATCAAACCTTTAACACAAACCACGCGCATAGGATTATTAGTCTTGAAAAGAACCAAAGAAATATAATACCATCTTTCAGTTCCTGTTATATTTGCTGACAAATCTACATATTATTCTTTTGTATTAATGGACATTTCTGCCCTCTTTCTCCCATTCTCTTCTCTGGAAAAAAATTGTCTTAGAGATATTATGCTTTTAGAGAATAGGTGTAAATATAATTCTTCTAGATATAACTCATAAAATTCAGGAAGTCCCAAAACACTGTTGAAAATGTTCTACAATGGCATAAAATTTTCAGGATGTAAAATAATACTTAATGTATCTATGTCATCAGAAATGCAAAATTTATTTCACGCTACCACGTGTTGATTAAATACCAATAAAGCATTCAAGATCTAAATTTGAACTTTGGAATGCTCCTTTTTTATCATGCAGCATTGGTTTCTCAATGTAGTGATGTGCATTAAAAATTACTAAAACTTGAAGACTCGTTTTAAATTTCCTTTGAATATTGGTGATTTTGCCAGTTATAGAATGAATGATTCAAGGATAGTTTTAGAATTACCTAGATAATAGTCCCCTTAATGTGTTGAGAGAATAAAATCTTAATCGAATTCAACTAAGTTTTTTGGTTGCCTTTAAATGAAACTTTGCCTATTTTCCTATGCATTATCTAGCCCAAGAATTGCATTTGACATGCAAAGATATAACTTCCATGGGAATTACAGTTATGATACATTTACAAGTAACACACAAGTGCATATAAATATCTACAGCTGTAGATATCAGTGTCCATATAACCATGTCTCAGAAGCTTCTGTTTGAAAATTGAAAACTTGCAATGCTCCAGCATTCTAAAAATTAAAATTTATCCACCAAGAAAACTGAAATGGAAACAAACAGTGCATCCAGATTAAACAGTTTGCCTGTCCAGCAGTAATATTTTAATGTGAATGACCCCCTCACCTGCAATGAGCATGTTGATTACTCAGACCACTGAAGCACAGAGTGCTGTGCAGAGCCATCAGTCAACAAGGTAATTTATAATGATCACCCTTCTGGGCAAACTAAGGGATGAACTAGTCATTACTGTTTTCTTCTAGCTGAGGAAATCTGTTCCTCTGTTGATAAATATTCACCAAACAAAGAGAAAATCCACCAGTATCTCTAATATCTTCTATTTACAGAGAAGTGAGACTCTGTAGTTGAAACTGATTGTGTTTGAATACAGCTTAACAACAAGAAGCATCTCTTTTTAACCTATGAGACTCTGATAGATGTGTTCATCAATAACATAATTGGTTTAATGATACAAGAAGCTGCTGTTAGGATGGCTTCAAGTTAGGGAAAACTACTTCCCTTAAATGTTTTGGAAGCAATGCACAAACTGATGGCCAGCATTCTACTGAAGCAGAGAGCAGAATACGGCCTTATCTCCCATGCTTCAACTGACTGTAGCTGAATGTCCCTTGCAGGCATATGAAAGGTTGCTTCATTTCAGCCTCCTGCCAGGGCTCCCTTTGTGGGGCAAGTAACACCCTGAGGTGGCTGAGGGACAGGGCTGGGGCTGCGACTGGAGGATAGGGCCAGAGGTTGAGGCTGGGGCTGCCTATATAACCTTCTGGAAAATTGCTGCTAGTGTGGGAAGGAGGTACTCATGCCATGCACAGGACAGCTGGGAGCCATGGAGTACAGCTGGGCAGGGGCCAGGGCAATGGATTGCAGTCTTGTGCCGTAGCATGGCTGTGGGAGCAATCTCCTGTCCCGTGGGGGAAAGGAGTGGCAAGGAGTGGCTGTGAGAAGGTGGGGAGAGCCCTGCGAGTCACCTGTTTTACTTTCTACTCTTTTGTGGGGCCCTCCCTTTAGAGGCCTGTGCTGTGACCACGTACCTTGCTCTTTGTGTCACCTGCCCTGGTGCCAGGTTGGGGTGCTCGGTTTGCTGCTGGGTTTGTTGTAGGAGGAGTATTTCAGTTGTCCTGGCTGCGTTTGCTGGGAGACAGCCAGCCTTGGAGGGGCCAAGAGTGAGGTTTTTGCAGAACCAGGGAGTTAAATCTCGGGAAATTTGCCTGAGAAACTGCAATGAAGATCTGATTGTGGTGGATGAGATGCCAGTCATTGAGGTTAATTTCTTTTAGATAAGAAGTGATTTAGGAGAAAAGGGGAAGAGGTAGGGGCAGACCCTGGAGGTAGTGAATGAAGGAGTGCTAGAGGACCAGACTTGCAGCATAACAGTTGCAGTTGGCAATACTATTCACTAAATAAGGCCATGTTGTGGTTCTTTGGCTTGAGGGCTTGTATTGTATCTCGGACACTTGACAGTAAGATGATGGTAAGATGAGGAAGTGAAAAGTTGTACAATGGTTGAAGGCTGGAGTTGTGGTGGTTGTATTCAGTTTCCCTTTCATCTTTTGCCAAAATACTAAATCATACTGAATGGCACTCTCCTGTGTTGCTGGTAAACCTGTCTAATCTGAGTGTTTCAGACTTGGAGCGCTATTTGTTCAGTGTGCAGATCCAAATGAAACAGCATCAAGAGAGCCTCAGAGAGATATGCAGCTGACGCACGTTTCACAGGCTCATGTGCTGAGTTAATTCAGACGGGCTGCTGGCAGATGGAGGGAGTCTCTGGCCTTTGCCTTACTTAATCTTGCCATCCCATTGACAGTGGCCAGAGTTGCCCTTGAACAAGCTGTCATTCCTCATTGCTGCCAGACCTGTTGCTGGCAATTCCCATGGCACTTTGGTAACTATCCATGATGTCCTTGTTTTAGAAGTCTTTGATTTTCCAAAATTGTTGGGGGTTTTTTTGTTTGTTTTTTGGGGTTTTTTGGGTTTTTTTTGTTTCTTTTTGTTTTTTTTTTTTTAATTCAAGCTGTCAGTCTCACAAAAATGTAGAAAAAATGATCGACAGTTCATGAAATGACAATGACTTTATGGCATAGGCTTACATTCAGAGATTAATTTTTCCCCATCTCAAGCACAATATATCTACTGATCACAAAAAAGGTTATACTATACTGAAGAAAGAGCTTTCCTGCAATTCCCAGGTTCAGGGGGATGGATCCAGGAAGGCTGATAATGGCTTAATGGACTCATAACTGATGCCATTTGAACTCTTGTGCAAATACTGTTTACTAAATTGTATAATGAGAATGAAAACAACATTCTTTATGCTCTCACTCCCTAAATCTAGTGCCTAAGACTCACATTTATGTGACTAGTTAACTTCTGTATTTTATTCAAATGATTGTCTAATAATACTGAGTGACATCAGCTAAACTGTGATAACTGGAAAAAGAAAACAATCCTATATTAGACATAAGCTTTCACACACAGTACATAGTACACATAGTATCTGCCCTGTTTTTTGTCAAATGTTAAACTGCAA
>VXBQ01014776.1:53995-68837 GCA_013400175.1 Phainopepla nitens | reverse complement strand
ATATATATATATATATATATAGCCATGACTGCTTCTCAGTCGAATTCAGGATTATTTCATTGGGAAAATACAGTTTTGTCATGTTTCCCTCTAAGTAGGGACTAGTGATGAAAGGTTAAAAGGTACTTAAAAAGGTACCTGGAGTGTATTCCTGTCCTTCTTGCTCTCTGTATTTGTTGAGTCACCTATACATATATGTAAGACTTAAAATCTCTAATTTTTTTTCTGGCTCTCTAAAGTTCTCAGATTTTTTTTAGCAAGGCCTTATAAAGCAATCTATCAAAAATGAAAGTATCTGTGAGGGGACAGTGAAAGAAGATGTAGGTGATTTCTAGAAAAAAACACAATCTGTTTGCTCTGCTGCCATTGAAATGTATGGGGTTTTAGGTTTCTTCAAGTATGCATGCAAATGGATAACTTTCTATAACTGTTTTATTCCAAAAGGACTCAAAATCTGTAGAAAGCACCATGATTTAGGTAAATCAAAGAATATAAACCCTTGCTTTGTTCTAAAGACAAAAAAATCCAAACCTAATCAAAGAAAGAATACCAAAAACCAACAACCAACTGAAATTTCAGAGCTTGTGTCATCTGTTACATTGGACCAAATGAAAAGTCTGCTATCTGAAGATATTTCTTCAATTCAACTTCATATAGCAAAGGGTTCATAACTTAAATATAAATTGTGATTCTTAGGTTTTTATTTGACAAGTGAGAGCAGAACTTTTACTTCATTGTGGTGCTGTTTACAGGCTGTCAAAATATTTGCATGGATTTGGTATTTTTTTCACTAACAAGTGCTATTATTTACAACCATTCACTGAATTCAAAAAGCCAGCAGTCTAGGAGGTTTTTGTGAGCCAAATGATAAAGGACCTTGTTCTGAAGAGCATTTAATTTTCCTACTGGATTTTAGTATAATGACCATGCACTCGAATGATAATTTTTTAAAATACCCTGTGAATTATTTCTAAATGCTGGTGGAATACATAGAACTCTGCCATCAAAATTGCAAGTGGGGCATGGTCGGTGTAGGAGCTGTTATTTATCCGTATTATGTCTTATTTTATACAGCTGCCTGTTATAATTTTCTTCTGTCCTGAAGTACTGCCCATGCATTTGTATTGTCATAGAATACTTCCTTTTTTCTTTTCAGCTAAATCTCAGCATATTTTGGTAACACTGCACCGCAGGTGTTGCTTTCCTCTCTGGGATACACATGGCAACCAATAAAAGAGACTCTGGAATTGCATGCATAGAAAACTTTATGGAAGATGAACAAACTATTTCACTGCAAGTTAGCAGGAAATATGAACGTGTATAAGGAAGAGCAGTTGTTATTTAGAAAAATTTCTTCAGTGAATCTGATTATATTTATTTTACATACTCTTAAAGCTTTCTGTCTCTACTTGTGAAATATTCTATTTACATGTGTCATATAATAGCCTACAATTTCCTGCAACTAGTGGAGTTATTCTGATACTATACAAACTCAAAGATGATGCAGACCTAGTATTTAAATTTTAATCTATATCAGAGTATAATATAATTTATGAGTTACGCTACGTGAATTAGGGGGATCTTGAGTAGATGCTGGTTTTTAATTAATATTGATATGGTAAGGTTTTAACATTTGCCAATTTGCATTGCAAAATTTCCCTTTATCAGAGAGGATTGAAAATTTGACAAATTAATATTGATTCTGAAGCAAAACTGCGCTATTGTGTCTTTGGTATCAGCATTAGTGACGTGTACAGTCACATTACTCCTTAGGCACAAACCTTGTCTGAGTTGTGTGTGGAATACAAATATGGAAGCATGTATTGATACTGAAACTATAACACTAATTACTATTAATTAAAATTAAGCCACTTTTCTACAGTCAAGGATTATTAATCACATGACAATTTTATATAAAGACTGAATACCTTTCAAGTTTAATATTGTTTAATTAAATGGGTGATATGTGCAGAAAGAATAGATTAAGTCCTCTGATTTTTTGGTTGGTTGGTTGGTTTGGGGTTTTTGGTTCTATTCTATGCAGGAGGATCAGTCAAGTTAATCATGATGATCTTCCCTGTCTTCCTCTTAATACACTAAATTTTTGAGAAAAGAATAGCTACTCTCATGTCTTCATAGATCAGATCCTGTGATTTTTTTAATGTTTTTTTTTTTATGCCATAGTGTTTATATCTCAGCCCTGTGTCAGTCAGGATCGTTTTAGAAGCGTCACTGGATCAGATAAAAATTTTCACAGATATTTTAGCTGCTTCTATCAGTGTATTGTTGAGCTGCCTGTATCAGTGCTTTACAGCCTGAAGAAAGGAAAAAGATATCAATAAATGAAGTACACATTTCAAAATCAGGAAGCTTGAGTGAGGATTCCAAATTGATAGATAGTTCAGAGTCTTTGTCAAATGTTGATTTTTTCTTATCACGTCTGTTTTTCTGTGTGAGGAAAATAAGCATAAGTGTCTACACTCTGCATTTAACACTCCAAAATGTTGGTGTATAGGATATGAAGATAAATATTCTAGCTTAGTAAAGCCTTAAAACACTTTTCTTGACTATACAAGCCTTTGAATATCTCTGTAGACAGTAAAAACACAACTGTTACTCCTCAGTTCCGCATCAGTTCTGTTTTCATAGGAGGTAGGTAATGGAATGTACTTGCAATATTATGATATCATACCATTTTCTTGAGAGTGGAGGGCAGCTGAAGACATGTGCCAAGCTATATTCACAGAATCATAGAATATTCTGAGTTGGAAGTGTCTCAGAAGCAACAACGAGTTCCTTTCTGAAAGTAGACTTGTTTGTGCTTTAAATGAATTATTTAATGTAGTTTGCAAAATTTTAATTCAGATTTTCTTCTAAATAATCAGAATATTTGAGAAATACTGTCTCTTCATATTTGAAGAACTTTCGTGAACATTGTAATTTAAAAAGATACTTCTGTGGAGTTTGACATTAGCAGCCATCGAGTATTTGACAGGAAAAAAGTACATAATTTGCCAGGAGAAAAACAGTATTTTGCCCAGAAAAAATATATTAAGCCACTTTGTCTTTCAGCAGTTTTTCAAATCTAGAGATGTTCTGAGAGTGCTTCATATAATAGCTACTTTTGTCTTTGTATGACATGTATTGTTGAACTAGCCGGTTTATTTATGCTTTCAATAAGAAAATATGGGGGATTTCTGCTATTAAGCTAGACATGAATTTTATCTGAATGTTGTGGCAAATTTAAGGTGATCATTAAGAGGCAGGCAAAAAAGTATTTTTATAATCATATTGAAGGAACATGGGATGATGCCCCATACTAATTTTTAGGCTGAAGAAGAACATTAGTTGTGCCAGATGCCCTCGGTAGACTCAATAGGCCTTTTTTTGAAGCACTTCTTCCTCTCAGGTCTGTTTATGCCACCAGAAATAGCAGCACATGGAGGAAAACCTGCAAGATGCATTTGAGTGCAGCAGCCAATTCATAAATGTTATATTGTGTGTTTCATGCCTGATATTTCTTTATGGTTGTGGACATTTGCACCATCAGAAGTAATTAAGAGCAAACAAAAGAGCTGTGCACAAAGAAACACGAGCTTAAAATTATCTGTATGGCTTTGTGCTGTAATTACTGTGAGTGTATAACCAAGTGTTTTTATTTCTTAGGAATTCAACAATTGCTAAAGCAACAGTTGCAAGGAAAAAGGTTTCTTTTCAGGTTATGCTGTCAGTTCTCAACAAAATGAATCACTCACAGTGGGTGAGTAAAGCCATCCCTGTGTTTATGATCCCTGACTCATTCCATGGGTTTTATTTGCTTCTATTTCAAAAACATTTTACTGCTTTTGTACAGCAAATTGTATCTACACCATAAAGTAACAGTTGCAGCTTTTACAAGTCTGGGATTACATATTCCTCGGACAGTTTTCTTTTCATAGGGACAAGCCTTGAGGTATCAAAATTCTGGAAATGTAGAAAATTGTTAGAGGAAAGTTTGCCCCAGGTGACAAAAGGAAATTGGAAAACAAAAGAAGAAATAAAAAAATAAATAGAGTCTTATTGCTGCAGAGGAATAGCTGCAATAGCTGTTTCTCTACTCCCATATGTTTGTGAATCTTGACCTCTCTTGTTAAAGGTGGAATTTTTTTCTAGGAAGAGCTTGATAAATGCTTCATACACATGTACATGTATAGAAAGGTGACTTGTGATGTCAGGGCAACAGTGTAGAAAGGGACTAGCATGGCTAGGAGATGAGAATAAAAGGGAGGGGGTATGAAAAGTGCTGTAGACCTGTACCTTATAGCCTAATTTTTCAGCTTTCACTTGCAGACCGTGTGCAGTTACTTCCTCTCATTATACATTTTAAGGAAAGCAGAAGATGGACACTAAAATAAGGAATGTAACCTTTTGAAAATGAATGAAATTTCCTATTTGTGCTTAATTAACAAATTTGCTGAAATGTATTTCTGTGTTGCAAAATCAGTATTGAGGTGCGGGGCTTTCATTTTTTTAGAGTGAGTTGCTGTGAACCCCATGGATGGTGTCTGGAGGGTTGAAAGTGGCTAATGTGAATATCAGTTAATAATGTTCTAGGGACAAGGTGCTCTACAACAATTTCTTGTTTATACTTCTGCCTTGACAAGTATATAAACAACAAAAATTAGGAGATACTGTTTCAGTTTCTCTCAAAAATCTATCACTCAGAGCTTGACATAGGTCTGAGATTGGAGGATACTAAGGATAGAGAACTGGGAAATCATTATTTTCTTTGTTATGAACTAGTCCTCTGGAGTTTCTGATCATGTCTTAGCTGTCCTATGGACCTTGCTGTCCCATCCTGTCCTGTGGTACCACAAGCAAGAATGCAAGAGATATGCAATCTAAAAAAGTTCATGAAAGATCACAGAGTACTTTGGAATGCTCTGCAGCAAATTAGAAGTCAAAAGAAAGATACTGTAAGAGGCAGCTGTAGTACTTTGTAGCAGAGCTCAAACATAGCATGTGCCTGTCTTGGATAAAAATCTTAGATAATTGCAGGAAATTTGTGGTACAGATGAAAACTAAAAATGCTTAAAACATGCTGTTAGAGTATTTCTTCCCAATGATAAATCTGATTACAAGTCTAATCATAAACATTTATCAGATTATCTAAAGTTTATATATAAACTTAGGCAGCAGTTTATTTCTCTTGCAATGGCATGCTCTTACATTGTCCTCATCTGGTCTCTAGTTGCTGTAATTTGGAAAATGTTGGGAAAATAGTTTGGAAAAGCACTTAGGGCTCAAATTATTGATGTATTGTGTGTTGGACCCACATCCATGCCCTACCTTTCCAAATATCCAATGGTATATTGGATACCATTGGATACAACGTATGTTTAAAATAATTTCAAAGAAACAGTAAGCCTATTCAATTTTGAATCCTTTGAGAAAGAACATCCTTTATAATCATATTTTGATACCTGTCACTTGAGCCTTGTCTTGCAAATTTAAACGTTTTCTGGAATGTCTGTGCTTTGTGACACATGCAGTTAATGGAAACTCCTTAGAAACCCACTGCAGAATTTTTTTTTTTTTTTTTTCCAGAGTAGGTGATGTTTTGATGTCTGAGATGTCACTTTTTAATTTGAAATAAAGTGCAAAAAAATTCTGTTAAGTTCATGTTTACCTGTTGCTCAGTAGAATGTTCAACTGAAATAAACACTTTCATGTAAAAGACTTAAATGTATTATTCTTAGATAATATCAAATTTCCTCTTTCTGTGAAAGTCCATCAGAAGTGGAAACAGACATCACTGACATATCAAACAGCCTGCATTTATTCTGCCTTTAATAATGCATGTCTTTTTTTTTATCCTTTTTTTTACACATTAGTTAGACTAAGATTTCAGTGATGTAGCAGGAATTCTGAATTTTTTGTTTTTACTTCCCCTGTATAGCTTCCCTTCCCAACTCCCCAACTGAGACTGAAACAGTATCAAAATGGAGCAGTATAACTCAGAATTGAGGAAAAGATGTTAAATCTTTTTTTAAAGTTTAGAAAGAAAAACAAATAGGAATTGAAATAACAGTTAAGGAATTAGAGGAATGAGTTATAAATCATCTGATTTTTATTCTAAGCATTTAGTGATAAATTAACCATAGATGTAATATGTTTGCACAATTGTAATCTCTCTTCAGACCTCATATAAGCATTGCAAAAAGCTAAATATATTGAAGATGTCATAATTAATGCATGACTTTTGATACTAAGTGGTGTAAATCTTTATTGATTTATAAGATGGCTTGAACTCCATAGAAAATATAGATCCAAGAAGTGTTTTCTCCTTCCTCTGTTTATAGTTGACCTTTAAGAAAGGTCTGACAAAGAGAAGAGGGCTACAGTCATCTTAGTCTTGCAGTCTCTTGAGGCAGTTCATGAATGACCTCTATGTACTGGGAGAAGAAGGTGCTGTCCAGTGCTAAAAGGCTATTTATTAACCATATTAAAGAAGTAGTGAAGAGTGTCTGCAGTTTCCTTCCATAAAAGGCAAGAGTTTTAGGTCCACTTTTGAACATCTAAACACTGGAGTTTTTACTTGCTAGCTAGTTGTCAACAGACGTACCAATGCTTAAACTCACCTTGGAAAATTATTTTGAATCCTTCTTCAGCTATTGTCTTAAAGATACTGCTTAGTAAGAAAACAAGTCAGGCCAAGTTGATCTACTAAGGAAGTGTGCTGTAACTTTAGGAACATAGCGACAGAAGGCTTTATCAAGACAAGTGGAATTTGAGAGTGAAATATTTGTGACATTTTGAGAGAAAGAAAAGTGATCTAACTGGTATTGCAGTATCTCATTCTTCACTTTAAAACAGCAGTGCTGCTAATTCCTAGGCTTGACCTGAAATTCATTTGTTTGTCTGAAACACAGGCACAGTGGTGGAGTGAGGACATGCTTCTAGACAAAGCCACTACCCAAATATATTTTCTTAGGTTAAAAAGTGTATCTAGATGGTTATTTGGTTATTTAGCTCTGTGGATTTTTTGGGAAAAAACCCCCACAAACCCAACAAGAAACACACCCCATAATTCCTGCATACACACATCCCCACACGCATTTTCTGAAGGTGTTCATGGCACAGCTGCAGCTTGCAACTGCCACCACTCATGCAGTGAATTTAACAATCGCCTTTAAGCATAAAAGAAAATAAATCTCCCTTCTCCTTTTTTGTTAGTTACACTGCATGCTGCATAAAATAAAAACTTCCAAAGTTTAAATTAAGAGGGAACATATTTTTAAAACTGCATGATCATTACAATATTACATTATCTTTTTTTAATTACTTATACAAAGACAGTTCTTACTACTTAGAATTATGCATATTTTCTTTTTTTTTAAATATTTTTTTGTTTTAGAGGTTATTGGCAGATACGAGAAATTGCAAGTTTGTGTTGGGTTTTTTTGCCATGTAAAGATAGCATGCAGTTTATTCCTTTTGTTATTCACAAACCAGGATAGCAAGATTAATGACAATTTAGTATCTCTGTACAGTCAGTTCACCCTGTCAAGGAGAATGTTGAGGCTTCCATTTTTATTCTTCCTTGTCCTCTGCTGCTGATTGTAAGAATACTAAGCAAGTTAAAGAATGTGTTTGTCAACTAGAACACCTTTCTGTTATGACCTGGATATTCATCACCAGTCCTTCTCTAGAAGTCTGGAATAATGATAAATTTGGGTGCTAGCTGGTCCAATCTGGCTGTCAACCAGCAACCTTGAGTTGAGATGCTCTTTTATCTTGTGAAACAGATTCATGAGTCATTCACTCTTTAAGTAAAATCAACTATTTGACTTTTCTTCCTCCACCACCACCAAGGTGTGGTGCTGTTTTGAACTTAATTTATGCAGTAAACAAACAATGAAATCTGTTTCTGTCAGCACTTCCATCTTGGAAAGCAGAAAACAAAAAATAACGTGGTGCAGTGATTAATAATTGTGATTAACTCTCTAGAGGTTTTGGCTTCATGTCCCAGTGATTCATCTGTCATTACTCTGGATAAGATGCTACATTGAGCACATATACCTTTATCCATACAGCTTGCTGAAAACTTAGAGGCTGACCTTTAGCTGTATATTTTTGACAAATGCACTTTAAATGCTGAGTGTGTAACTTGTGCATCCTGGGCTGAAGTAAGAGGAGTGTTGTCCCTTGATTAAGGAGGTGATCTTTCCCCTCTACTGACCACTGGTGGGACTGAACCGAGAGTTCTTTGTTTACTTCAGTGCTCCTGAGAACAGCAAGGACATGAACTAACTGGAAAGGGTCACAAGGTTGATGAAAGGACTTACCTACAGAGAAAGGTTGAGAGGTTGAGAGAGCTGAGACTGTTGAGGCTGAAGAAGAGAAAACTCCATGAGATCTCATAGATGTGCATAAAATACCTGAAGCAAGGCTACAAAGGCAGCAGAGACTGGGTGCCTCTTCAGTGGTGACCAGAGGCAATGTGCTAAATATACAACACAGAAGGTTTTCTCTGAACATCAGGAAACACTTTTTATTGTGACGATGAGTGAGCACAGGTTCACGAAGGAGTTTGTGTGGCATCAATCACTGGACATGTTCAATGCTGCCTGGACATGATACTGTGCAACCAGCTATGAGTGTCCCTGTGTGAGCAAAGTAGGGATGTACCAGATGATCTCAGGAGACCCCTTCACACTTCAGTCATCCAGATTTTTCCCAATTTCCTTGTGCCTCTTTGTGGGGGGGAAGGAGAGACCGAGGAGAAAATGCGGTTTTGTTTTTTATTTGTTTCTCAGCATCCTACTTTACTTTTAGTTGCCAAAAAATTAAATTAATTTTCCTCAGCTTTCTTTGGGTTTGAGTGTTATGGTGATCTTTGTGTCTTTGTTGTGAACCACAAGATTTTTGGTTTTATTGTTTCCCTTCCTCAGTTGAGGTGGAAGAATAAGAGAGTAGTTGAGTTGGGCCTGGTGGTCTGCCAGAATCAATCCACCACAGGCACAAATAGAAATAAAACCTTTTAGCTTGATTATAGCTTATTATGTTTCTAATTTTTAAAAATCAATTGGAGTGTATATTGCCAGGAAAAGTAGAACTGTGATTCACATACCAATTGCCACAGAATATGTCTAGAGAATGATTATGACTTTTTGTTTCATTAACTAAATTTTAGGACAAAAGGAAGAAAAAAATCATAAAAATTCTGAAGTTTTGTATGTAACCCTATATAGCTTATATATTTCCTTGGTGCTTCCTTAGAAGGGAACTTGTTAATAGACTATCTGTTTAAGTTACTCTATTTAAGAAAGCTCATATTTCATATTCTTTCATTCTTTAGCTGTTAAAATCAAATAAATCACTTTACTATAAGAATTCATAGAATGGTTTAATGATCTGAGTGAGAATGGACCTGTAAAATTTCAACTCTCTGCCATGGGCAAGGATACCATCTGCTAGACCAGTTTGCTCAAAGCCCCACCCACTCTGGTCTTAACTCAGCTTCTCTGGGAAACCCACCCTGGGTTATCATCATCCTTATTTTTAAAAGACTTTCTTCCTCATGTTCAGTATAAATGGATTAGAACTGTGGTCATTTGTACTGTCACTACAGGCCTCCATAAAAGGTGTCTGTGCCTTTATCATAAGCCTCACTTATAGGTACTGAAAGGTCACAATAAGGTTTCCCTGAGGCCTTCTTTTTTCTGAATGGAACTTTTCCACCTCTTTCAACCTTTCTTCATAGAATTGCTCTAACTAACAACCAAATACCTTGGTTTCTTTGGTGTAGAATTGTTCTGCCTGCAAATGCATTTTATATGCTAATTTAATTTATTACACAATCAAATTATGGGGAAAATTTGTTCGTGTCTGTCTTCACAATGTTGTTACAATTTTTACATTATTTTATTTTATTAATACCCTGGGGTTTTTTTCTTTTTTTGCAGCTTTTAGTACAAAACAAAGAGTGCTTTTAATTATACAAATAATAACTATTTAAATACCTGGATAAATTTTGGGAAATAAACAATTTACAATTGCATTAAAAAGGTGTTGTCTGTTATAGCTACTGCTTCACAAAATTTGGGTTTATGCTGAAGTAGGTTCATTCCTTGAAAAGCAAGCATTGATCAAGACAGATGATTTCATGGAGTTTTTCATGTAGTTTTAACAGGTTATCACACTCTTCCAGGATACCTTGAACTATTATAACTAACATATTTCCAACATCTTGCTGCCACCATTTTTCAGGGTTTGGGAGTGGTAACATTTTAGTGCAATCTTAACCTAATGTTTTTGAAATTATATTTCTCTTCATGTAGTATTGATCAAGACTTTTAATATTTAAATGAATGGAACAAAAGTATTACCCAACTGTAGAATTTTTATTATAATTCTTACTTTTCTAATACACTCACTTTTAGAAGACACTTTAGAAAAACTATTGTATCCGTGAATACAGATTTAATCCTCCAGTAGGTATTTGTTTTTGAAATATGTCCTTTGAACGTCAGAGCTCCCATTAATCATCATTATTGTATGTAATATTTCAGAGAAACTTAAATTAACTTTTAAAAAGGAAAACTTTTTTGTATTGTATTGACTTTTGTTATCGTTTCCTTTTTCTCTATAGTATAAGAGAAAGAAACCTTTTTTCTCCTCCTACCTCCCCCCAGCTATTTCATGCTAGTAAATTCTACCTTATCTTGCTAAGATTTTGAAAATACTTTTTGAGAAATTCTGGCCCCTCTTTCTTTCTTCTTGGAAGTTAGGAGTACCATTCAGTGTTTGTAGAACCTTACTTGGCAGAAAATTCTTCAGGCTTTGTTACTCAGAAGAAAAGGAGTTTGTTGCCAATGCTGGCATACTCAGAAAAAGATCTGGGGGCACTGATAAACTTTTGAAAAGGTAAAGTCTATTTCAATAATTCCATTTCTTCTCACTACCTAAAGACCTTTCAATTTGAGTAAGCCCAACAAGGTGTTGCATGCAAACCAGGGTGTTTGGAAGTGACATTGCAAAAGTTAACCTCCAAGTTCAAGTTTAATTGTTTAAAGAAGCCATCTGATTGCACAAGTCATCATTTTCTAGGGACTCTCAATAAAAATTAGACCACTTACAGGAACCTGTAAATATATATCCATCCGAGTGAATTTGTTAAAGTAGTGCCACTTACGGGGAATATCACCTAATTTGCTATACAAGATTGACCTTTTTGACAATAATTTGTTAACATGCATTTGGCACAGGTTTACAGTGTTAAGTGATTAGACAATCAATACAACTTGATGTGTGACATAATTAATGCATGTTTCAGATCGCTGTGATGATTAGAATATAATCTGAACAGTGTTGAACCCTGCCTAGTTCTATTTAATGCACTTGGTAGGTTGCAGTATAACATGCAGGGACCCTGGAGTTCACCTGCACTACCTGTGTCAATAGAGACTAGGACAACTTACAGTAAATGCTGTGGCTCTGAAAATAGTAAAATCAAATTAATTACTTTCTGAGGGGTTATTCTAGATGTATCACAACTTGGTCAATAGCTATTTTGGAGAAATCTTACTTATCTCTAATATATATGCAAGTTGATAAGATAATAGATGCCTTGAAAATGTTGCCATATTCCTTGTGACTGATGCTTAGGAAGGATGTATCAGGTGACAACAAATGCAAAAGTTCATGCACATAAACTCTGATATGAAGGTTTACATATTCACCATTCACTTACTAGTTCAACAAATTTTATCTATAGCTCAATAAATTAGGTTTTGAGAGTATGGGGACATTGTTTATTATGCACTGTGGACAACTCTGTGTACATAAACTGGAAATGAGTTTATTCTAGTCACAGATAATTTTAAAAACTTGCAGGGATTCTTTTAGCTTTTTGAAGAAAGTATAGTTAAATATATATGTATTTTTGATTCATATTATGCCAGTGAATGTTGTGGAAAATTTGACATTGAAAGCTGAAAATTTGTAATTGCAATTTAGATATTATTCAGTCAATAGATATATGACATGAAGAAGTTTGGACAAAATTAGATGAAAGTTGAAAGTGATTGCCCTAGATTTTCTCGCCCTATAGCTGAAGCTAGTTGTAGAAAGAAATATATTCTGGAAATATGTTTGGGAAACTTCCCACATTTATCAATTTCAGTGTTTCTAGAAGTTAATGAGTTAGTCATAATAACGACTTCATTTATGAAATCATCTCTTTGGTTGTTGACTTTACTTTGTAAGTGTATAAAAAAGTATGTAATATTTCTATTAGTATTGCAATCTACTCATCAAATATTCCTTTATGTCTCTCATATTTAAACAATGTAATAATTTAGAAAGTGAATTGCAGGTAACGTTATAATCCTGATATCTGAAGGATGTGACTTTAACAAAGTAACTTTAGTTCTATCCAATTGTTGTGTTATTATTTAGTAGATATTTTTGACTTGTGTGTAGAGTGTTATTTGTTCCATGCTTGAATCTTAGTTTATTTTAGCAATTTCATGTTACTATTTTATTCAACTTTGAGAAAAAAGAATAAAAATCAGTAGAATAAAGTCCTTATAGTTCACCAAGGAAACCTTAATAAAGGGAACTGTAGTCACAGGAAGATGTGGGAAAAAATTCTGTTGATTTGTTTGTCTGTTTTTATTGCTGGGGATTTTTTTGTAGTCTTGCATCACTAAGCTTAAGTTATGTAGTTCTTTTACTCAACAGCACTTCTCATGTAATAATAACCTGGAGATGAAGTTAGAAAGGACTTAAGAAGATCAATGATGGTTTTTTTAAGATTTATGTGCATTAGGCTTATGAGGAAAGAAGTCTCCAAGTGAGAGTCATAAGGTTTGTTTGCTCATTGTGGTCAGTTACTCTGTGAATGGTCCTTGGTGATCCTGTAAAAGGGATAGTAACAGAAGCTCTTACCCTTGACAGAAATGTGAGAATGTCACTGGGAAGCTTGTGTTTGATGCTAAAAATATTGGAAAGAAAACCTTTTTCATCTCTGGCTTAATAAGATTTGTGTGGTGAAGTAGATATACTCTAGATTTTTAATGTTTTGGGGGCTTATTTTTTATTTTCTTTTCCTTGAAAGGAGAGATATCTGCAGCATATTTTTTGACAACTCAGATCTAGCTAGCAGCGGTATCCTTGCAAGACATCCTAAGGTGAACTCCTGGAATTTCTTAATGCTTCTTGAAACAAAAGGATGCTCTCTTTAAAGGAGCCGATTTTTGTCAGCAGTACCTTAATCAAAAAGCTAGAAAGCTGGGACAGCCACCCAATTTTTCTAGCTTATTTTGATGGGCACTGGACAAAAGCTGAGGAATGAGCTTTGCATTAATCATGCAAAATATTGCCAACATGATCAAGATAGCTGTTATTTGTGGTTGTATTGTGATGCAATTAATAAGTCATGCTGTTTGAGTTGGTCTTAACCTTTGCAGTCCAGCCTAATTTGAATCTTAAGAAAGAAGAGCAGGTCCTGAAAATTAATGTAGAGTGCGTTTCTTTGTTTCAATAGTTGTAGAATTTCAAATTTCTTCCTGACCCATTTAAATAAGACTTTGGGCTTTTAATTGAATTCGGTATGGGTACTAACACAGGTATATGGTATCCCTCATAATGCTGTGTGTTGATAGCTAGAAATATTTTGATGAATGCCCCTATTTTGGCTTCTGCTGAGCAGTGCTGGCACAACACTAGCACTGTCTCTTCACCAGAAGTCCAGGGGGTGGACAAGATCTTGCAAAAGGACACGACCATGTCAGCTGACCCAATCAGACCAGAGGGGATATTCCATAGCATATGATGTCAGCTCAAATACAAAAGTTAAGAAAAGGGACAAGGAAGTGGGGCATTCAATACTTACAATATTTGCTTTCCAGATCAACTTCTACATATTCTGAAGCCATGCTTCCTGGCATGTGGACGAGCTTTCCTTTCTGGTGGGAAATAGAGAATTTTTTTTTTTCTTTTCTTACATACATGTAACTATTGCTTTTGTTTAGTAAACATCTTTATCTTAATCCACAAGAGACTTTTTCGATCTTATTTTCTCCCTCCTCCCACCCAATGTCCTACTGAGGAGGTGATAGAGTGGCTTTTTGGACATTTGGTGTCCAGCCAAGCTCAACATACCACAGTCATTACTTCACTTATCTGTCCTCTTAAAAGAGGAAAGTTGGGGAAATTCTCCTAAAATTCTCAGATTTTTCCTGCCCAAGATCTTTGGTGTTACTTTGATGAAGGCAAAAATTAAACTTGGAAGATTGACTGCAGGAGTCTTACAGGCAATAAGGTAGCACCAACAAGCGCACACTAATAAACATGTATGAAAACTTGAAATGCTTTGGTTAAAAATTTTTGTTGGTTTGAGGATTTTAGTGTGAAACATATGAATGTAATTATTTTAAAAAAATTTGTTCTTATCATTTTTCTAAGTGAGATTTTATGGCTATGGAAGCTTATCTGTCCTAAGAAGGAGACTTTTCATTCTGCAAAGGTAGTAGTTTTTCCTTTGTATGAGATGCCTATATTTAGAAAAAACATTAGTAAGTTACTTTGCTCTGTAGAGGGTGAATTACAAGAATTTTTTCCTTTAAAAATTCCCAGAGCAGACAATTTGGTTTGTGGTCTGTTTTGATTATTTTTTTAATTGCTGAAAAAACCCCATTAAACTGTCAGGAAGTAGGATTTTGAAACATGATTTGTGGTAGTTTTTTGATCAAGAATAGAGATTGGAATCAAATATAGCTGATTCCAAAAACTGAATTTCAGGACTAAGTCCCTGGTCGGTTGGGTTTTTTTTGTTTGTTTGGTTTTGGTTGGTTGG
>VXBQ01014776.1:32048-53978 GCA_013400175.1 Phainopepla nitens | reverse complement strand
GGTTGGTTTGTTTTTTTTTTTTTTTTTTTTTTGCCAAATCATTAAATAGCAATTCTAAGCATATGGAAGGAGGGAGTTAGCTGTGTGTCTGGGTCAATGTTGAAAACAGTAAGAGTACCTTCAGGTTTAGAATTAACCACAGATTTGAACTTATTCACCGAACATGGGATCCTCTGTGGATTTTCACAAATAATTATTTCTAAAAAGCATAGGTACTTCAACTTTCTGAACCACCTGTCAGCTAGATTAATAGCATCTTGGCAGCTGATTACAACCACTGTTATGTAGTGGCTACCAGACAAGCATTAATTTAGTTTTATATTAAGCATGCAAAGCAAGTAGAGAAAATATAATCATTTATTATTATAATAGTTCTAAGTTATAACCAGCTGCATGATTTATGCTTCAATTAAACTATGCAGCTTGTACAAAGTCTTCTTCCTGTATTAATCATGCAAACTGGCTCATTATTTATGACTAAAAAAAGCAGATGAGCCAGGGTTTTCAGTGATGATTGGGAAAGGTTTCATATTTGCAACACCCCACATATTAAGCATGGCAGAAAAGATAAAGTATTTAATATGAAGAAAAAATTTGATAGTGTAGAATTTTTCAGTTTTGAATTGTATTACTATCAATCTGCTGTTATTCTGAAAAATGAAATTAAAAGATACTATCATTTACACCCCTCAAAGCCTGTAGACTGCTCAAAGTCAATGGCTATCAGTGAAAGTAGTTTGATCTTTGTTTTTCTTTTTTTTTCAAATTTGTTTGTGTTTGATAAAATATTCACTAAGAAAGATATAGTGAATGTCAGTGGACATGACAGCAAAGAGAACTAGGGATAAAGCTGTGGTTTTACTTTTCAAGTCCATTTGCATCTCTTAGGTGCACTTGATTGAGTTGGTCTTGAGGAATAAATCTATTTCAAGACTGAAAATATTTTTTCCACTTTGAAGAAGTTCTGTGAATTTCCAGATATCACGTAAACTGTTAGGATGATACAACTTTTCATGTTTTTCAGGGAGGAAAGGTAAAGTGTTGGATTACTGGGACTTTGTTAGCTCAGAATTATTAATTGGCACCTGTTCTGTTCTGATTTTGTCTTCAGACACCACCAATTCTCTCAACTGTGTGAATACCCTGGGTACTTGGTGAGTGGATGTTTGCTGAAGTATTTCTTCTGCTTTATTCCTCTTGAATTTATGTTAACTATAGCAAAACTTTCCATGAAACCTGCATGTTGTGCCAAAAAACAAAAAAAAGGCAAACAAACAAGCAAACAAAGCCCCAAAAAACCAATAAAACAACCAAACTTGTGGTTCATATCAAATTACTTCACATGTAATAGATGGAGCAAATAGATCCAGCCTATGTGGTTTTTATTTAAAAAAAAACAAAAAAGTTTACAAGGTAAAGTATAAGAATGAAGATCACAAATGAGCATCGCCTTATTTCTTCATCCCCCACACTTCCTCTTCCCGATCCTGTTTTTTCTTCTTTGTCCACCTTCAACTTTCATTTTTTTCATCTCCCACTCTTCTGTCTGTCTGGGCCATCTTAAGCCCAATGCTGTGGTTTCTATGACGGCAAGAATAGGCTGTGAAATTGACTAAAAAGAATGAATTGCATTAATTTAATTTAACATTAATTTATTATTAAAGGTATGTGACATGTACTCAGAGTTATGGTGTCCAAAAATGTTTCATTTACAGGTCTAGATCTTTGTTACCACAGTGCACAAAATCGATAACTAAAATTTCTGTAACTTTTTTTGTTGTTGTTGCTGCTGTTTAAAAAAAAAAAAATTTCCCTGATACAAGTAATTGAATAAATGTAATTAGGGAAGTAAAAAGCCTTTAGTAAAACACAGTCATCTTTTCTGTGTTTTTCCAATATCTAAATATCAATAAGTACTAAATTTGGTGGCAAATGTTATAGGTGCTGATATTGAAATTAATCTTCCTAGGGGAGTTAAGAGAAAGAGTAGTGTGGAAACACTAAATTACTGATCCATAATATTAAGCAATTCAATGTTTCACTGTAGAATCTTACTGTAAGAGTCTGGGTTAATTTCTGTTTTATCTAACATCAAATTTGCTTAGACAAGAAATACCAAAACTTATAGGTCACCCACACTCCTGGCATAAAGCAAGGGAGCAGATTTTCCTGTTGCCGAAAAGGGAAACACCAAAGCCAGGAATGCCAGCTGAAACTTTATAAATGGGTCTAGAAGACAAACAAGGAATCAAAGGCTATGGTGTTTGAACATGTAGTTTAAGGATAACATAAAATAGAGGAAATACAATGCCCTGTACTCAGAAGAAAGGTTATATAACTTAAGGTTATATATATATGTATATATATATATACATATATATAATTGTTTCAGGGACTTCCCAAGCCTGTTGTGAGGTGCAAGCATGAAAGATATAAAGTCTAAATAATTGTATATTAGTGTTGGTAAAATCAGTTGCCTTAGTAAATGTGAGTAGAATTGTGAACTCATGCTAAACGGTTTCATAAGGCATTCACTTAGGTAGACTTCTATGTAATAAGATGTTCTTAACTCATATACAAATTAGGATTTTTCATGTTTCAGAGCAGCGAAATAAAAGGCACAGCGCTTCAATACAAAAGCTCCAGTGAATCTCAAATAAATTGTTTTAATTCTGTAAGTATTAATTTGAATATGGAAAATATTAGAATAGGTATTTTCTTCAGTAACATCTGAAATACAGCTGCTGTAACTGCTGTGCATTATTTCTCAGTAAGAAGTAGCCTAAAGTTTCCGTTAGGAAACAGTAGAAGATACTACACAAAAGAAAATACTGCCTTTCACAAGACTGAGTGCATTTTGTAAACATTTGAACCATATCTGGACCTCATCTAGAGCATGAATAGCAATCTGTTTCTTTGAGCTCATCCATAATCAAGAAGCTAAGAAAGAAAAAACTCTGAAGTCATTCAGGCAGGTAGAGGTAATAGGTACAGAGTTTTTGATAAAATATTTAGGGAATTGAGTGGAGATGTTGACTGCAAACATAGCTAGAAATAAGTTGCTGTTTTCAAAAATGGCAGCAGTGCATATTTCTGTGTTTAAAGCATATATATCCAGTGAGACCTTTTTGATATAGTGTGTGTGTATGCGTGTGTGTGTGTGTGTGTATGTGTGTGTGTATGCATGCGTGTGTGCATGTCTCTGACAAAATAATCTGTTGTCTTAAAGTATATGTACAAATAGATTAAATAATTGTTTGGATTCATTAATTACAAGTTCCTCATATATTGGGACCTGACCTATTTTAGGATAGGGTATGTGAAGAAGAGGAACCTTGCAATATTGGCATTGAAGAAAGGAATATATATGATCTTGGTTTCTTTTTGTTTGTCTTTCCATTTGAAGTAGATAAAAGAAAACTTGTAAAGAACAACAATTCTTAAGATAAATTCTTAAGGATGACTATTTTAATGTTATGTTAAATCTTGTTTCTTCCTTTATAGTGGTATTTTTTATTCATTAAGTTTAACCATGAACAGAAACAATGAATTGCAATACTCTTAGGTGACAAAGGTATTAAATTATAGTCCAAGTTAAAATAAGAAAAAAACCTGACAAAACAACAACAAAAAGAAAAACCATCCCAAGCAAACAGGAATTTTCTTTTGTCTTTCCTAGGTTTTATAACTTTTTTTTTTAATGGAGTTTTTCTTTCTTGTTTGTTGCTGTTCATGTTTTTAATGTTATTTCTTAAATAGTCATTATTTGGCTAATGAAGTTAGTTAAATGTGTTTGGACTTAGCCATGACTTTTTCCAAACACTTTTTTTAATATTCTGAAATCTATCAAAATGATCAAAGAGCTGGGGGAAACAGCACACTGGTTCTTTCTGATGCCTTTTTCTTAGCACAGTATGCAGCTTCTGTTATCCTGTGATCAAAGACCACACATGAATGCCATAGTTATATGGCTGCCCCCTGAGGGAAGAAATAAAAAAGAGTGCTCATAAATTCTGATTTTTGTTGCAGCTTTGGATTACTGAAATTTTTGGTGTTTGAACAGAGTAAAATTTGCCTAAGTGTGTCCTGAATTGTGAAGGAATCTCATAGGGAAAGAAGTCTTGTAAATTAGGAGTCTGTGACTTTGTTTAGCAAGCAACTTTGGGAACACTGAATAGATCACTGTATCTATTAAGAACATGTCAAATTACTTACGTAAGTTGCATACCATGACCAATTGTTTTAATGTTTCAAATCTTAAAGATAAAGAATGAAATGTGAAAACAATGAATTTAAACAATTCTCTACGAAGCACTAGGAGAGTCTTTTTTCTGCTGCAGACATGGAAACTCTTGGCTAGTCATATCTTGTGAAATGACAGCACATTTTCTCAAGATTAAGGACTGTAAAAAGAATGTATCCTCAAAATATATCAACTCAGTCTTGCTGTCTGCATCTGGAATACCTGATGTGTTTTTAGACACAACAAGCTATTTTGAGCAAAATAGCAAGTCACTTGCAGTTAGAAATAAGATCAATACCAGTGTTTTTTTTCATTTTTTTGGCAGCTTATGCTACATTTGAAGATTATCTGGTGTTTAATACAAGTTTTGAGTGCATTGTCAAGATGTAAATATCTGCAATTGCATGAACATCTATCGCACATATTTATAATGTAGTTAATGCTTATTTTACTTCTAAATATTAAGATATTTAGTATTATGATTTTCAGTAGTCTTATGTCTGAAAAGTTGCTAGACATAATCACTGCATATTGTTCAAATCCCTTCCAAATTTTTGAAGAGGAGGTATGGGTGTATGTAACGAATGAAGAAGCAAGACACCTAACACTTCTGTTGCGTGAGGAGGCTATCCTGTAGAAAATGGGTAGAGGGCTGCCTGGCCACTAAAAGATAGGGTGGTTGAAAAAAAATCCCTGGGGAGTGTTTGATAGTTTTGATGTCCCTGGAGAGTTTTAGTCTTGGCATCTCAGAGCAGAAGTCCTCTGCTTCTTCCATGACAGTGATTTTGAATTTGAAAATTCTGTAGAATATATTTGCTGCTTACTTTCAGTACTCATTAGCATTGGAAGTTAAGACCTTGAGAAGTCCATTCAGCTTATCATTGTGATAAGTGAGATGTTCCTTTGTCATCTGTGAACCTTAGTTTGATTCTTTCCAGTTTGTCCATGTCTATGATGCACTAGGGAGAATCTGGACATCCCTTCTAACCCAGAACATTCTATGATTCTAGGAAGTGGACACAGTACTCCAGGTGCAGCCTCACCAGTGCAGAGTAGAGGTGAAGCATCAATTTCCTCAATCTAAGAACAACATTCTTCCTAATGCAGCCCAGGATGCCGCTGGCCTGCTTTGCCAAAAGGACATATTGCTAGCTCTTTTTCAATTTGTATATCTGAAAGTATCTTCAGGTCTTTCTTTGTGCCAAGCTGCTTTCCAGGTGGAAGACCCCCAGCTTATGCTGTTGTATAGGGCTCCTCTCCAGATGAATGTCTTGTTGAACTTTCTTTTGTTGAACTTGAGTTAATTCTTGTCAGCCCAGTCCTTTAGCCTGTCCTGGTCCCTTAGGATAGCAACAAGACCTCTGGCCTATCAGGCACATCTCTCAGTTCTGCATGATTACCAGCCATCTAGAAATTCCTGTGCCTGTGAGTCTTCATTTGTATGTTGGAAATGACGTTAAGAAAATTATAGACATTTTTGTGTGTAGATTATTAAGATTGCCTAAATAAAAAGCCTGGTTTCAGTTGAATTGACAGAATAGTTGTAATATGTCAGATTCAGGTCTCAAAATTTGTAATGCTTAGCTTCTTAATCTATTTTCTGATTGGTCATCTTGAGCAGATTTTGATGTGTTAATTTCAAGAACAGAGTTTTAAAATAGCTTATAAAATGTCAGAATTGGAAACTCAGTGCTTTATCAAATGGTTTTCTGTGCAACTTCAGTTTATTATCTTCCCCAAAAATACCCATAATCTAATTCTGTATGTAAATGGTTAGTTACTAACTTACCCTCTAAGTCAATGTATTAAAGCAGACAACACCATCAGAGGAGCCAGCTGTGGCTGCACCTCTTGTGTCTTCATTTTCTTTCTCAACCTAATTATGCCATCCTGCAGAGATGCCACCCTGAGCTACCTGTTCTAGTGAGTGGCATGACTTCCCATGGCAGCGGGGTTGGAACAAGACAATCTTTAAGATCCCTTCCAACACAAGCCTTTCTATGATTCTACAATACTGTGAAATCTGCAAATGTACTCAGTATTGGTTAGTTCCTTTTACTTTTGAATTTGTATTATAGAGTCAAGACATGATGCTTGCAATTTATGTTCTCATAAGTACTATACTTTTTTTTTTTAAGTATATAACAGATAAATGTGTTAATACTCACCAATATCTTCTAGTGTACCCTCCATCTCCATGATAAAACCAGCAGCTAAAAGAATGCTTATATCCTTTTGGTTTGGATATACTTTGAAAGGTTTAATTGACTTAGAAAGGGGGAGAACAGTGCTTACCCCTCCAGAACTACATGAAATTGTTTGTTCCTCATTATACTGTGTATTATCACCTTGCTCAGAACACTTGGAAAGATGTGTTTTCACAGAAAATTGGAGATTAATTTTGCCAGTGTAGTACGACATTTCTGTAAACTACCAAATAATGATTACAAAATGAAGTTTCTCTTTCTTTTGCTTCCAATTATAAATCATTCAGGCAGAAAAAATATTATGCTTACTCCACTCTTTCATGTAATTGTATTGTTAGACGGCATGTTATTTAATCATTAGCTTTCTTATGTTTACATGATATAATAGGCTCATGTGTGGTGCTTCCCTGGGCTTGATGCACTCAGGGGTGCATGCTTCAGGGCAAAATCAGTTGTGGGAGCATAAAGGAAGGCTTCAACTTCACACTTTTTAGGGCTGGCTGTAACTGGTTGATTCGGTCAAGAATCATTTATGGGAAAATATTTAGTCAAAAAAATGCATTTGAAAGTACAGTTTTGTGGAAGTGTGTTTTAACGTCAACAGTTTTGGGATGATGTTTATGATGAAATAATGACTATATCAGCTGTTCTTTCAAGTGTTAATTCTGTTTCATTCCTACTCAGTTCCTCAATCCTGGGTAGGAACTAGGTAATAGAAATGGTAAAGGAAAACTCACTCCAAGTGATAGCTTCCGGAAAGATTCTTCTTCCTTTTGGAGCCTGCTTGGTGTCAGTTTTCAAAGCAGTCTGATTTTTAGTGAGCTATGCTGTGTATTCTCTGGATACTCAAATAATCTGCTGGGGAGCTGAACAATAGTTTATGTTCCACTGGCCCAGTTGTGAAGGATTTTCACTCTGGAAGAGAAAAAAATAAATCAAGAGTCATTTGGAGCTAACATTCTCATCCAGCTGTATTTAAGATTAAATTAATATATTTATTTAAATTAGAAATTGAGGAGTTACATAAATATAAAACATTTCAGAATGCCTTTTGTAGTTAACTACAAATGTAAGTTTTGATTACATGAGGGTAATTTTTTCATATATTTTCTTTAGTTGGACTATCTTGCTGATAAGAAGGGTGAGAGGGTAAAATTAAATCTCAGTGCTGTCATAAAATAGAATTCAGCAGTCTGGTTTTTTGAGTTGCTATGATTTGGCACCATGTGATAGCATGTGGGAAGGCAAGTAAATATCTTTTGTTTCCATCTACCTAATGAATATTTTTTTTACTAAATGCCTTAGTTAGCACATCCCTGACCTGAGAAACCTTTTCTGCTACAACCCTGTTCAAAATTCAGCATACAGATTTATATTTATGTGTTGTTTTAACTAGATTCTACCACCCTCCTTAATTTATCTTTTCATTAGCACATAGATATTTTCCTGAAAAATTCTGGAAAAATAGCCAATGCATATTTACTTTAATGTAGTTCTGCAAGCATGTTGTGAGTCCAGACAGTTGGGATCAATAAAGCTTGCATATGTAGAAGATATAGTATCATGGATACCTCATGTATTTCTTTTTTTCTGACTTGACAGTGTTGGGAAATCTATGAATACTCCCTTTGTTTCCTTTTGTAGTCTTCTCTCAAATAAACAAACAAAACCAAACAGAATGGACAGGATGGATGAAACACCCTATTCTGAAAGAGTTTTTTGCTCGTTTATATCTTTCCATTCCTTGGATATGGGTAGATGCATTTCCTCATCCATAGAAATAAATACATAACTAGACCTAAGAGAAATTTCCAAACCAGTAAATTAGTTTCGAATCATAGAAACATAGATTTGTTAAGATTGGAAAAGACCTCTACGATTATTTATTCCAACCATTAGCCCAGCACAATCTTGTTCACCACTAAACCGTATCCCCAAGTGCCATGTACACACATTTTTTGAACACTCCCAGGGATGATGATTCCAGAACAGGGCATTTTTTCTACTTTTTTGTCTGTTTATCAAAGATAAAGTTCATGGTACCATGACCAATGCCAACATGTACATTTTGCCCATGCTCCCAAGTGAATTTTTATATTCTGCTGCTTCTGATGCATATGGTCTTGTGGTGAACTGAATCACAGGTAATCTATAAGAAAACTTTCATTTTTAAAATAGGGTAAATTATACTTTCATTAGGGGCTGTCAATGTACAGAGTGAAGTGTAAGGAGCAAATCTGAACAAGAAACATAAATGGTAACAATGGAAGGAGGTGAACACTGGGGAGTAGGAAAAAGAAAACAAAGATTGTGTGTTATATATTTTGCTGTGTAAGTAGACATTGCTTTACAGGCAGCTACAGCCCGTTATTTATTGATAAGAACCTTCTCCTGGGGTAATTACTGTTCTTAAAAGGTTTGATTCTAGTATTAATTCTGTAAATAATGTGAAACTGTTGTATGCAGGAGAGAATGTTCTCATTTAGTATTCCTTTAAAGACTAGCATTCTTTCATCAATGATTCAGTTTTACAAATCATTATTATACTGTAAATTATTAAGTTGCATAAATTATTCTTTGTATGCAATGTGTAAGTTTGAAGACAAATAGAATTTTTTACTTTCTGCTAGGTGACAGAAGCCATTCTGTTCTTGTTATTCATTCATTTGGAAAGACTGCAGTTCTTATTTTTTTAATTTGCTTTACATAACTGAATTAAGCTTTGACCTAAGAGTTATTTTACCATGTGGATCTTACATCAATGAGTAGCAGAAATTCTAGAAGAAGCAATTTTCTGCATATTGGAGAGAAAAAGATATAGGTCATTAAATATGTATATGTCCTTAAATATGCATGTAAATAAAAAAAAACCTGTTGTGCTGGTAATGGTATTTGATAACCACCACCCCTAACACCCTCTCCCCCTCTCCAACCAAAAACCCTTTTACACCCAAATGAAAACCCTTTAAAAACAGAGCAGAACCCCACAACAAAGAAAATCGAACCTTTGGGCTGAATTTACCCCCATACAGGTAAGTCACAGGGGGTACTGTTAATTGGGTTGGAGGCAGGAAGTATACAAATACATTTAACATTTTTACAAGAACCAAGGAGACTTTTTTTGCTGTTGAAGCTTGCCAGCAAATATCTCAAGGACAATTTATCAATATTAGAGTCTTTCTTGCTGTTATCTCTACTTTCTTACAATGACAGCTAATTTAATGCTTAATTGTAAGACTGTCTTTGATTTCTAATGTATCTATGAGGTGTTTTCTGTGACTTAGCTGGCCAATTCATCTTGGAGAAAAAAGTAATCCATTTATTTGTTTCACTGTTATATTTTTAAGAGCCTATTAATGCATATGCCAAAATGAAAAAATAATCTGTCCAATCATTCTGCTCCAAGGTGCTGTTTTTGTCTTTACTGTTGGTAGACATATTTCTGTCTGATGTAACATCTTTCTTTCCTTAAGCAGCAACAGATATAATATTTTTCATATAGTTAGCTGTCTATTTTCAAAATGGTTGGTATTTTCCAATGATATGAAACAAGCAAACTAGCACTCTTCTGAGGTAAAGCATATCTGTCATTTTGTAAGTTATGAAAAACTAATTTCTTTAGCTATTTCATTATATTTTTCCTCTTCTCTGTTGTTCATTGCTCTACATCTCATTTTCCATAGTAAGTGAGTTCATTAACTTGAACAAAGGAAAATTCTAAAAAACTTGACTTTTAAAAAACTGATTGCAGTTGTTTGTGCATCCTTCAGTTTCCAGGCACTGTTTCATAATAGTTATTTTCATTGCAAGCAGCAGAAATAGAATGAAAGACGAGATGAGAGAAATGTAGTCCATATCATACTAGAAGAATCCACTAATTGTTATTATACTTAGGAAGAAAAGCAACAAAATGATAATTCTCTCTATCAATTTTTTGCATTTGAAATTAGACTACATTATTTCCCCAGATTATTTTCCAGGAATGTGAATCCTTTGAAATCTGAGACCTTACCTTGTATAATTACAAACTGAGCAATTAGTTTGCCATGAGAGTTGGGGCACAGTTCCCAAATTAAGATGCCATTACCAGGAGTTGGATTTTAGTTTAGTTTTGCCTGGTTAAAAGACCACAATCCTGTAATAACAGTCCAGCACAAAACTGATGTCCCTTTCCAAAGGTTTTGTTCTAGGAAGAATGAAAAGTCTTCAAAGAAATGTTGCTCTAATTAGAGGTAGGCAGCAAATATGAACTGCACCCCTGGTTTGTACCTGTTTGTTTCTGAGTGATTTGCCTTCTCCCAACCCTTTTTCCCCATTGGCCACCTTCCTGTCTCTTCAAAGGCAGGAAAAGAGAAGACCCAGTATAAATTCATTTTGCCCATTAAAGACTAAATGCTATTCCATTTGTAATTGCATTTGTAAATGCTTTGTAAGCCCTAGCAATCTTTGCTAGTGAAAAAAAAAAACTTCTTTTGCATGTATTGTTCTCTTTCAGACCTCCCCAGTAAATTATGTGCATCCTGTTAATACTGCCTATCAAATTAGAGAAATGTTGAGATATTTGGTATCCATTGTGGTCTCTAGGTACTGTATTGCTTCCTTTATTTATTCTTGAAAATTTCTGAAGGAATTTTTGGTTGTTTTCAGATGTAGTTTCATTATACCATATAAAATTGTGGGAACTTAATGAAAAAAAATCACATTTACTTGAAGATAATGGTGTTCCACATTGCGAGTACTGGAAGTATAGAGGAGTATACTGTTTTTGAAGCTCACTGAATATCCAGGAATCATCAGGAGATGTGGGGTTTTCATTTGTATACTCTTTGTGGATTTGGTTTTCTTCTACTGATCGGAAAACTTCTGCAATGTGTCTCAATTGGAATTATGCCCTATCCATCTCCGCTGTCAAATGAGAATTCTGCTTTTTTAGCAGTACCTCAAACCACACACCATCATCTCCTCATTGCTCTGTCAGAATGGAAAAATGGATTTAGATGAGTTTATTATATGATAAGTCAATGAGCCCATTCCTTAACTCTGTAGGCTTCCTATTAGGCTGATGCTCATTTATTAAGGATAGTTTTAACAACTTATTCATCAAGGGAGGTAACTGGAGAAGGACGTTTGGATTGTAAAGCCACTTTTCTTGTTGGGCATATGTTAAACTCTTATCTAACACTGCTCAATTTTTGATGCTTGGAGCCCTCCTAATGTAAAAAATATTTTTATGTATTTTGTGTTTCAAGGCACTTCTTGTTTATACGTTATTGAATAAAAGCATAAATCTTTTGTTTCTAAATCATGGTACATTGACATATGAGAACAAGAAACAACGAAGAGCAGTATATAAGAAATATTTTGATAAAATTAGTCCTGCTTATTACAAAAATTGGCAGCAATGTCTACATCACCAGACATCTGTTGTGATAATGAAGCAGGCTAAGTATTAGAATGAGTCAGAGAATGATGTCATGCTTTAAGTTTTCCTATTTTATGTATTTCTAGAATGCTATACCTCCTTCTGTCTTGATATCAGAAGTGTTATATTTAGAGTGCAGCAGAAGAAGCAGCCATGGAACATGAAACCCAAAATGGTAGCTTGACACAAATCGATTTAATCCAAGTGTAGCAGAGATCTTACGTCACTGTGCAAACTCTTTCTTCTTAGCTCACTGAACCCAGGTATTACAGCTCACTGTACCCAGGTACTTAGCTGGAGACACAGCAGTCTGATTGTGGAGCCTAAGAGTGAAGTGTGAGGGTGGAAAATGGTGTAGTAATTTGAATCTAGTAAACTTAATATTGGAAAGAAAATAATTTCTGTGTGATTTCAAGGAAAGGGGTATAATCTCTTGGAAAGAATGTAGAAAATCTTTTAGAGACATTGGTCAGCTTGTAGTATAATGCCTAAAATACTGTTAGTCTGAAGGAGTCATGGAAGCTGTTCTGCAATTCAAACTGTTTTATAATAAGGAGAACTATTTTCCCATTCCTTTCCATGTCAGTTAAGGCACAAATATATATGTACAGATAGACTGAAAGAGAAAGGAGTGAAGAATGTCTATGCAGATACATGAAGCTCTGTGTGTGCTGGAAATCTTGTTTCTTTTAAATATCACTGACAACCATTTGTTCTTGTCTTACTTGAATACTCTCTGTATCAGGACTTAAAATATGCAGTGTTTGACTTGTGTAAGCTCAGTCATGTAGGCTCTATAGTTCAGTACTTGTTCTTTTCTTTCTCAAACAACAGTTTCTGAATATTATCACATTTGCAGAGCATAATATATTACAAAATGCCTTTAATCATGAAAATATCCATTATGCAAATATTGGGAAGTAGATTTTGTTAGGTGTTTGATATTGGATATATATTTGCTGGCATTAACTGAATTATGGTGTCTTAGAGATGTAGACAGATGACAATAGCTATCTTCTACATGGATCCAGCTACGACATAACAGTTTACCAGTTCCTGATATTGTACATGGCAGTAACCCATATGTCATGATCTTTCAGAATTACGAGGGTTTTGTACAAAAAGCTGTTTCTTCCAGTTCACATGGAATTTGAATTCTTATTTTTTTCTTGACTTTCCTGCTTAGTGAATAGATTGTGCACTCCAACAATGATAACTTCAAATGTTTTTGGAACTCTTGAAAAATAAAGATTTGATAAAAAAATGCCAGTTCAAAAGAAATTGCTTATATAATTGGATATACAGTGCAAGTTTCTGCATAATAAAAAAATGTTCTCTAGCTCTCGGGGGCACATCCAAATTACTATTCTAGAAGGCAGAAGTATGACTCCTCGCATATGTAGATGTGTGCTTTAAGAATGTCTGTATTTTTAATGACCATAAAAGATAAATTCTCAAGTTCACCGTAGAAGGATTTTAATAACCTTCTAATAATGTGAACAATAAAAATTTTCTGTAAAATTTGAAGGAATAAAAATAAAAGCTTTATATGGTAGGACACAAAAGGTCAAGTGCAATATTTCCCAGTGAAAACAACTTAGGGAAGGCTTACTTCAGCCCCTACTGCATTAAAATATCATAATGTCCTCTAATGGGTTTGGAAACCATTAAAAGCCACTGATTCAGCACAAGAATTAGGGTTTGCTTATTTTTGTTGAAAGGTTTCACTAATGCTGTCAAGTATGAATTCTCTGAATAGAGAAAAAGGTTTAGACACATCAAGTCATCATTATGTGACTTTTTTCCCCTAAACATTTTAAAGTGAAAAGTCTGCTTAAAAAGTGAAGTGTATAAATCTATTTTAAACCTGGAAGATTTAGCTGAAGAGCAGAAGTAAAGGATTTACTTTTAATTCTATCCATTCTAGAGGTAAAATTGAATATTTATATGTACAGCTATATGGTAACCAGTGCGACTGTTTGTAAAAGTGAAGTTTTAACAGCAAATAATATAGTCCAGAGTTCAAGGGAATAATCTTTTCCTTAGCATGGACTGTAAAAAGCTGGTAGTATTTTAGATGGAAAGGACAATTACTAGATTATATTTATGTGATAATGACATATAACAATAAAACTTGTGCACTACATCACATTTGTTGCCATAAATCTACTATCTTTAAGGTACACAACTTAATTGTTCCGAATACAATTAGAATTGTAACAATAAGACAGCTTTTTAAGATATTTTGCAGCTAGAGGCAACCCCAGATAAAACCTCAGAATTTCTAAAAGGTGTGTTCAACAAACTGAAAATTTGAAATTAATGAACATGAAATCTCTTAAAAGTTAATAGCCTTCCAGTTTATGAAACTCCCCTCCCAGCTGAAAAAAGAAGTGATTGTATCTAAGGTGCTCAAGAAATACCCTAGTGTGGAAATTCTCTAGATTTACAGGTGATGTATATCTTGGTGTGCCCTACATTAAACTGTGGGAGAATGTGGGGGGTTATGTTAAGCAATGCCCATCAAGGGCACGCACACATTTTTTTGTGAGGTTGCACGTCTTGACATGTTAGGACTCAGTGGTGATTGGAGGATGACTGCAGCAAGTTTCATGAAAGACATTTCATGAGACAGTTCTTTAAAATAGTCTTTACACCTTTTGTATAAACATTTATTTGTTTTTTTTCCTTTAGATGGGGCCTTTTGGAATGTCAGAATATGTAAATTTGTTTTCTAATTAAAAACTGCCTAGCAGTCTAAAGCTGGAGCAGTCTTTCCTTTCTCCTATCCCTTACATTGTCTATATAAGAATTTCACAAATTAGATGAAAAACTTCAAGGGAATGATAAGAAATCAGCTTAATTGTGTATTATACTCTTGATCTTCTGCCACTGCAATGTGACATTAGGCCTGTTGGTATAGTATTACATCTTTGAGTAATTTAAGTTAACAAGTTTTGGTGGGTTTTTTTTGTTTGGTTTTCTTTTTGGTTTTGTTTTTTTTTTTTAACCAAAAATGAAATGTATATTTTTATGTTTGCTGGATTTTTTTGTCTTTTGAATAGCTGAGGTGTAATTAGATCTTTTTATTTTTGATTTTGTTTTAAAAAAAGAAAAGTTGGAAAGACACTCGAAACTTAAATTTATGAGTTAAAACCCAAAAATGTGAACATTTGTTTTCTAATTATGTTTTCTTTATTTTTAAAATATTTTTTAAATGAAAAACACTTGTTACTTGCTGTATAGAGAATGTGAGAACCTACTTAAAGAATAACTTATTTTAGAGGAGAATGTCTTTTGATTAACTTCCACAGCTGGTGGTCAAGGTTTCTGGATTCTCTCCCATCACTCAGATGATCTTGGATTTTCCAGTAATGAGATGAGAATAACTAAATTTCTGTTTCACATGGGCATCACAAATGAGGGCCTCGGATGGAAGATGCTCCATGATTGTTTTATACTGATGTGTTTGATGTATGTCCAGAGATGCTTGTTTTTGAATGTGTTGATGTTTTTGAAACCCAAAACAGTTAAGAGGGATATTTATTAAATTAAAGGATGTACATTAGGCTATGTTCCATTATTTTGCTACAGAAAGCCTGTCTTTTTTTTGTATTGCAGCTTTGTGAATAGTTCCTGAAATGGTACAGTACTTTTCATCATGCTATGATAAAGAGTGATGCAGTTTATCATTATGCAGTTTTCTGTTACAAGAGTCTGAATAATCCAAGAAATTTGTATTTTTGGTTGGTTGGTTGGTTGGGGGTTTTTTTGTTTGTTTTAAAAAGCCTATTTTTGTTCAGAGCTACAAATGTACAAAAAAGGTTAGCTACAAAAGTGTGGGGTCATAGCTTATTAGATTCACCGGATTTAGATTTCCTATTCTCAGATTTTATATGTGTTAAATTTTGCAAGTTACTTTCAGGGGAAAAGCAGCCCTGTTAACTCAAGGTAAATATTGCACTGAGATCAGCAGGGAGCTTTAATAAATAATGAGTCAATTGATCAGCAACCCTAGACAGCAACCAACTGCCACGCAGCTGCTCGCTCACTCCCCCATGAGCAGGATCAGGGAGAAAATCAGAACAGTAGTTCAACCCACAGGTTTTCCACATCTAAAGTCAGTTTAATAAGAAGACAAAAAGCCATGAGCTACCATTTCCCATGGGCAGACAGGCGTTCAGCCATTTCCAGGGGATCAGGACCCCAGTACATGTAGCAGTCTCTTGGCAAGATGGACAGCACCACTCCAAATGCCCCCTCCTTCCTCCTTCTTTTCCCCAGCTTTACCTACTCAGCATGACACCAGTGTGGTCTGGAATATCCCTTGCATCATTTGGGGTCAGCTGTCCAGGCTGTGTCCCTCTCCCAAGTTCTTATACTCCCCCAGTCTCCGCTGCTGGAATGGTGTGAGAAGCAGAAAAGGCCTTGGCTTTATGTAAGCTCTGCTCAGAAATAACAAGAACACCTCTGTAATATCAACACTGTGTTCAGCAAAATACCAGGACAGGACCCCATACAACAAAATTAACTCAACCCCAGCCAAAACCAGCACATCAGGTGTTTTACTAAGTTTGATTTTTTGTATAATTTTTTTCTTCTTCCTTGCTTTTTTTATGAACTCCTGGGTGTTTCTGTTTGTTTGGGATTTCTTAATACCCAAATGACAGGTTGGTTTTCAGGAAGGCTGAAATCTGATGTCGCAATACTGAAACCCCTTTAGCGAGTGTGTTCACCCTCCAGCATGCTGATGCCTCTTGCTGCTGCCTGAAACAGATCTAAATGGCCTCCCAATTTTCAGCTTCTGTGTTTGTCAACCATTCATTCATTGCTGATTTTGGAAGTCATACCTCCAGTGACTTTTAAGTCACTTAAGTAGAAGTAAAAAGGGATTCTTAAGGGCAGTTTTACTTTAATATAAACTCCAAATAAGAAATATGAGGCATAGAAGGTTTTTTGTATCCTTGAAGTATAATGTTTTGCATTATTTTTGCATTTGTCACAGATAAATAATTAAAATAGGAAAATCTAAATTATTGTTAAAATATTTCAGACTTTTTAAAATAATGTAGTAATTGAAAACTGTAGAAGAACTGTCAGTGCTGATACAGGAGGAGTAGGACACTCTTAATAGATTGAAATAAGCCATGAAGGAAAAAAAAGGAGAAACAGTTATAAAGAAGATGTGAGAGAAATGTATAAGAGGAGACAACAGTAGGAGGGCAGAGTAAATCATAACAAGAACAGAAGTGCATTTCTTAACACTTTATAAAAAATTAATTTCATCAGAATTCTCTAATATTTTTGCAGAACTACTGGAACCTGATGCTGTTTTTTTAGGTATGAAGTGTGTCAGTGGTTTTGTTTGTTTCTTGAATATATAATGTCAGCCATTGTAGTAAACTTAAAATATTATTCTAATTATACTCGCAATTGCACCACTTACACAACTTCTTGATCACTTCCCCATAAGCTACTTTTGGACAAAATGGATCATATTCAGAATTGCAAGTGAAACCTTCTCCCTCTTTTTACTAAGCATAGATGCAAAACAATATTACTGAAGCAGTAGCTACATTTTCAAAAATATATTAAATATTTAAATTTTTCCTTTGCATATATATTTTAACAGATAGCTATGTATGAAGGATTGTACACCATGCAAGAGTTTTGCAGTGCAACATGCCTTTTAATATTGAATTCTGCCAGTCTTTTGTTTTCTTCCTTAGTAAGAGTACTCACAATTTTGTTGGTTAGGAAAAGAACTTCAAGCTGTTTCTGCATCTCTGCATTCTCACCTAAAACTCAGCCCATTACTATGCAGTGTATGATCCAACATGGAAGCAATTTTCAAAGAGGAATGTAGTTTGCTGTTGACAGCATCCAAAACTAGTTTCATCAGCAGTCTGCTATTTGGAGTTACAGAGCCTACTTTTTATATATATTTTTTATTGTAGCTATTGTACTGATATCTTGGAAATCTTAATTCTCAAAAAATTCCCACTGTTATAATTTCAAGGCATAGATCTTAATATTATTGTTTTAGTACCTTATTAAATAACTACTTTTTACTATGACTGACATCAAATGCTATGAAATTAAACTTCTTATAACTTAATTTATAATTATTACATTGTTTCTTATTTACTTGAAATTCATTGGGAATGTTTAAAATATTTATGAACTCTAGGAATTATTTTTCCTATAAATATTACAAATTTTGTTGTGATGCCATCCAAATTGACCTACCTCATAATTTCATGGGATTTTTTAGTCATTGTATATATGTAATAGAAAAAAATTGCCTGTTGTAATTTAATAATTATATATAACTGAAGATCTGCATGAAGACGAATAGGATGTTTGGTTAATTTATAGAAGGTAACTTGTTAAGGTTTTTCAAATAGGCTTTTACTTTATAGTGATTTTTAGAAAAGAATGCAGAACAGTTAAGTATATATTTGGCAAACTTTTATATAATGTATAAATCACATTATATTTAAATATTGTTTTTGAAGGAGGAAGAAGAATAAAGAAGTGTATTCTTTTTGTACAACTTTGGCTTGAATGACATACAGATTCACACTAGCCCTAGTAAGAAAAAAATATTTTGGTGCTTTGATGGGATATGATTTAATAAGTTGCATAGGGCAATGAATAAGTACCAACTTCTTCCAAAGAATTATAGTACACCACTGATTCCATGTACTAATTTTCATTCATATTTAAATATTTATCGTGGGCACACACTTAGGTACTTGTTAATGTACAATATATGTACATAGTCTCCAAGTCTCATTTGAAAATTTATTAGTTACTTTTGTTCTACTGGATAAATTAAGCTAGTTCTTCAGGTGGGAGGTGACGATGCAGTTGAGACCTTATGGTATTATTTGGCCTGTGTTGTTGGCTTTGAGGACACCTACGCAGCTGAGGGAAGAAATCTTTTTTCTGGGAAACAGAAGATCCTGAATGATTACTTCTTTCTTTGTGAGAGGAAATATATGTACAGCTCCTGTAAAACCATTTGATCTATAGAGACTTGTAAATTCTGTCCAGGATTCTGCAGAATGAAACTTAACACTTTGCTACAATTATCATCACAGCTCACATCTAGTTTTCCACCTCCATCTGTTTGTTCTAGGAGTCAAAGATCTTCTAGGAAGCGTTTTTTTTCAGATTTCCCCTCTTTTTCGACAGTAGAGATAGGATATTGTGGTTGAGGAAAGCAGGTATAGTAACAAGAGAGCTACAGCTAGCCAATATTGCATTAAGATGGAGAGTATGCATAAGATTCAGAGGCAGAACAGGTCTGTGAAGCTGACCAGTCTCAGGCCAACTTTATGCCCTAGATTTTGGTTGCTCAGGCAGGGTGTTGCTGGATTAAAATCAGGTGAATTAAAATTGAGAAGTTGAAGGTATTAAAAAGATTACTTCAGATTAACTCTTTGTCTGTGAACATGTCTGTCGAACCTGATACAGTTCTGAGGGGTGACAGTCGGGGTAAGTGAAAGCTGTCTTTGTCTGTTCTGCTTGACACTTTCCACAGGACCACGCTCATAGCAGGATTGGCATCACTTGCCAATTTTCTGTGTATCTGGCACCTCTATGGAAACACACTCTTCCTTTGAAAGGTAAGCTGAGGATAAACTAAACAAATACATTTTGTCTGCTTCCTTCACATTGTCTTGCCGAATAATATATGGAGCAATGATTTAAGGCACCAGACTGTACTTACTCTCTATTATGAGATAATGATGGTGCTATAGAAACCCTAGTGTGAGGGTGAGTATTTTTGAAAGACAGGAATAAAATCCACAAATTCTTGAAAAAACCTATTGTCTCATCTAAAAATACTATATATATATATATATATATATTCTGACATTCCTCAATTTTGAAATCGTTGTGCTGTTTCTCAAGTAGTCGGAAACATGTGCAAAATTGTTCTTACTGATGTCTTGCTAGTGGGCAGTAATTTGCAGAGTCTTGGCAAGTATGATGTGCTTTACATGTGGAAGTTCTTGAAGGTATCTAAATTTAAGGGGCTGAAAAAGAGCATCTTTAAATAAAGGCACCTTAAGATAAACTGCTGCATTGGTGATCACCTAATTAGATAACTGGTTTCTAATTCTTGGAACCATATATACATCGGAGGAGTAATTCAGTAGGACATTTTCACTTGCATAGATATGGGTTTTTTTGGCCTTTTTATCACTATGTAATTATTGAAGATAAGGACATTCAGAAAGCACTCTGAAATGCACTCTGTGTTCAACTTGTTTGAATTTTATCTTTACAGACAAAAACATGTAGAAAAAGGAAGCTCATAGCTAGTCTTTAAGTGAATTATTTACACTTGAAGTCTCACAATGAAAAGAGTGATCAATTGGGCCATAAATTGAAATTTTAGTTTTGTACCAGTGAATGTTTTACATAACATGTCGAAGATAGTTCTGAAAGTTTTGACTCAAAGTTTAGCAGGGGCACCTTCTGGTTTTAGTGAACAGCCAACACTGAATGCATAATAAGTTTTGAGTGTTTTTTCCCCATTTAAAACTGTGAACATCATATTCTCAGGCAGCATTTTAAAAATAATTAGAGCATACGTAACCAAATACATTTACAGTCATAGAATAATATAATCTCTTACTAGTACTTTTATAGAAATTATCTCATAAGCGGTGACTACAGAATCACTCTTACTGTTGTTTGCTTTAGAAAATGACTGGGAAAATACTGTGTCTTGGGTGTCAGAACACAAATGTTGTTAGAACACATTTTCAGGTTCTAGCATGTTTTTTAATAATTAAAAATATTGTAGTAGACTAAGGGTATAATAATTCATCAAAAAAGGAATGCATTAGAGGACATTAGGAGGCTAATGTTCCCTGTTTATTTAAGCTACTTTTTACTGTAAATTGCACTTATTTTTTTAATATTCATTACTCAGTCTCACAGTGATAGGAATGTACAATTTTGTACCATAATTTTCAATCTTCGATATTGGAGAAGCAAGTGAGGATTTTCAGCTCTGAAACTAGCTTTTTCTTAACACTTACCTGACAAATGGCCAGAGTCCTTTGATGTGAGGGAGTGTATTGGGAAGAGGATAGTGAGGGGAAATGGAGCCATTATCCTGGGAGACCCTTCTGTCCCCCTTGTATGTGTAAGAGGTGAATCTTTGTACTTAATCTTTTGCTGATTGCAGACTGGTTTTCAGAGTCTTGGCATCTGGTAAGTCATTCTCTGATGAGCGAGCAGTTTCAATAACATTTTATACTGCATTTCATTGAGCTGGGGCAGTCCTTGTATATTGCAGGGATTAGCAGCAAATCCAATATTTGAACTTGTGATAGAGCGTTCTGTCCTATCAGTCACCTCCACAGGAGATGGGAGATTTTATTTCTTTGCTTGTGCATTTAAGCCTTTTCAGAAACTGGGAGAGGTAAGACTGAACTTCTTTTAAAAACTTGCTTTGAATCATTGGTTGTGTAAAGATGGTTGTCTTTGGATTATGCTATAATTTTCAGCTAATTCTGTGCAAATGAACAGTAATGATACTGGAAGACCTTTGTTTAGTGAGTATTGCTGAAAAAATTTTACCTCTGTCACACAGAAATTAATCACGAAGTAAAAAGAACTCTCACCATAGCAAATATCATGTTCCCTTAGATATGGGGGTAGAATATCTACTTTGTTAAAATCTCTTTGAGGAATGGATCCGAATCCAGAATTTTTACTATTTTAGTAAGCATTTGAACCTGTGTAGAACAGCTTCTGAATGGATTTTAAAATTTCTTTTTATAAAGGAGGATTTAACTCTGTGTTTGGAGGCAACAAGCTTCTGAAGATGAGACTGTTTTAGGACTCATATCCATTCTTTACTAGCTTCATTCTTTACTAGCAATGTGAAAGTAGAATCCCGTCTTTTGGTTTTTTGTTTGTTTTTTTGGATTGCTCTTCTGAGGAATTTAATTCCTTTCATACACCAAGAAGGTAATCAAAATTAGCCAATTTTTTTTCCTTGATTTTTTTCCTTGGTTTTTTTTTTTTTT
>VXBQ01014776.1:0-32022 GCA_013400175.1 Phainopepla nitens | reverse complement strand
TTTTTTTTTTTTTTTTTTTTTTTGGTTTTGTCATGCTGCATTATTGGTATAAAAAACTGGTATTAGATTTTTTTTTCATTGAGGTGGTTTATTTAGAGAGTGTCTGGGGATTTTTTCCTAATCTCTGAGGAATCATCATCAGAGTTATAATGTAAAGTGGCTTCTAACATGGGACACCACATGAACTCAAAAGAAGCAGCAAGCATCTGAGGTATCCTGAAAGTGCAGGGATGATAAAACATCAATTTGGTAAACATTACTAACGTTTGACATTTTGAGCTCAATTATACTCTTTTGGGGAATGAAAGTCCCACTAGCAGTGGAGGGATAGATTGGAAACAGTTAGTAAATAAGCATTTTATGCATCTAATATGTATGTTGAAGTACTGAAAAATAAAATTGTTGACGAGGACTAAGAATAGCTGCAGTGCTTTTGTTATCCAAGTTTGTATTTATGCTACATATTGCAGTCTACTCATTCAAGTAATTTAAAGTCCTGATAAAGACATAATCATATCCTCACACATATTTATATTTTTGTCTGAAAGACCAAGGGAGATTTTAGTCCTCAGTAGCAGAAGTGGGTTTTATAGTTATGTAAGATTAGAAATACCAATGCATGGCACTTTAGAAATACTTCCAGGAAAAGACATGTTTTTTTTCATGCAAAATCATTATTGCAATTGGATATGACCTGAATTTGCTGAGAAAATCATATGAATTCTGAGATGGCTGATGAATGGTGTACACTGTCAATATTATGTGCACAGGATGGTAAGAAGGTATACACTCACGAAAGCTGGCTATTGCATTTCTGGGTTTCACAGGTCTCATAGGGTGAGCATATGTTCTTTTTTGCAATGTCACTTTTAGAAACTTTCTGCAAAATATTTTGTGAATTATCTTTATGTTTTTCTTCCAAATATGCAAAAATGACACTGTACAGGCAGTATAGAACAATTCAGTTCTTAAAATCTTATGTATTAAACAACAGAAAATTTCTTTCGCCACAGAAAAACAAAGAAGGAATTTTTTAATTTAGAATGTTGGTGGCAAATTTTCTGTTCATAGTACTCTGTGTCTAACATTAGTATCTGTAAGGCAGACACTTGAAAATTGAATGGAATTTTTGTGTGCTGTAAATTTCCTTATTTTTGTGACCTTGCAATATGGTGGTGTGATAGCAGAATTCTTCGATAATAAACACGTGTCATTGTGCAGTGGAAATGATGCCTCAGCACTGCAGCAGAATTAAAAATGGGAGCATCCTGTGGTTTCCATGGTAACCAGGGAGTGCCAGGCTGTTTGCATTGTGGAAGGCAGTGGGTAGCATGCACTTCAATACATGCCAGTATTTATTAAGACTGTTACGATGGCAATTTCTGCCGACTGCATTGCAATTTATGCCTAATTTAAAGTTTCAGTCTTTTGCAGTGTCAGCTGCTTTCAACTCCCATTCCCTCTAGTGAAAATGAAGGTAATTGGCAATGGTTAACAATGTGTCCTAACACCAGCAGCTCCGAGTGCATCCATTATTCTGTGAGGATGCATGATTCATACAGGGAAGGCAAAGATAGCTGTTCTGCTGAGGGCTACAGTGACTTTCTGTTTTGTTTGTGTTTTGGCTTTTATTTTTTGTTTGCTTATTTGGGGTTGTGATTTTTGATAGTTTGTTTTGTGAGGTTTTTTTAAGTACTAGGAGGGTTACATAGGTAACTTTTTACACTTAGGAAGAAACACGGTTAAAACCTGCACAGTTAAGCCAATATACCCAGAGGCTGTTCTCTGTAGGAGTTTCAATTTAATGAGCTTCAGAAGCATCATAAGACTTGCTTACATGATGAAAAAGTTCAACAGATTTGTGTTTAGCTATTAGGAGAGCATGAAGTCTCCTCTTGTGTAGGGCATGCTTGCCTTTCATGATGAGGAATTCTCACTTTACAATCAAATGAGTTTTCAAAATCCCAGTCTGTCGTACACTTAGCAATAAAGAATTTGTGCTGGCTTAGGACAGGGATACATAATGAGATATCAGCTACATCACAGTCTGTTCATGTGTACTTGGAATTTGTGCCCATTGGCTTAGTGGAAGCAGCTATCATGTTTGCTTATATTTATCTGATTTGAAAGATTACTTGAGATATTTCAGTCTGCTTGAAAGAGAAGCTGCATTTTCTGCGCCTTGATGTCTCAGGAGCTTTGCGTAAGCCTTTTAGAGGAGGGTTGGCTGGTGTCCTTCCTGCTAGCTTGGAATGTGAGCAGAGAAAAAATAAACACATCTTCCTAAGAGTCTGAAAAGACAGATCTGCAGCCCTCCTAAAGGGATACTGTTTTTCTTGGTTGTTTTCTTACCCGGTAGTCACTCACAATTTCACTTGCTAAAATGGGACAAGTCTAGAGCTTCTTTGGTTCTTTGAACCATTTCTCTGTCTCTTTGCTTTGAAACCAGTGGCTTTAGTGTCATCATTTTACATTGCCTTTAAAGCAACCTTACTTTTCATTAAAGATGATACTATTTTCTTGAGTGACTTTTAAAATATCTGTGCTTCTTTTAAAATTCCTGAAATGTAAATAGGCATTATGTCATAGTGAAGTGCTGAGTATGAAAAGTCAGCAAATGAGTGAGATTGTGGCAGTAGTCCAAAGCTGATTTTCAGGAAGTTAATTTATCCAGGAAATGTACTTGGCAAAAAGTTGCACTTAGAGTGGATTTCTTACAGGACAAACAAGGACTCCTATAACAGTAATTTCTCGTTTTCTATGTGCTTGGAACCAATCCTTCCTCTATGTGTATGTATTATTTTTTCCACATCTTTCTTTAATTTTATTTCAGTATCAGTGCACAGTAAGCCATTAGAATCAATTTCTTGGTTACGTATTTTGGTCATTGTTTTTCTGACAGAGTAACCTGTTTTTTTAGTGCTCTTCTAATATCATGTATTAAATTGAATGAATTTGTATAAATTGTTTTAGAGTAGGACAAAAAACTCCATAGACTTAGACCAGATAAGTTTATTCCAAAGGTCTTGATTCTGCATGTACGTAGTAATGTGAAAACCTTTTACTTCACTTGGTTTTCTGAATTCCTAGAAACTGAATGTGCTTTTTAAATATAGGTCAAGATTCTCCCCCAGAACATTATGTACATATCAGTATATCCTCTTTTTCAGTAAAGCATTTAACAGTTAGTTTTTATGCTGAATTGTACAAAGTATCAACATTTTATAAATCGTTATAATAGTTTCACCTATTGTAATAGTGATTTATTCTACTCTCTCTAGGTAAGAAAAAATACTTTCCATGCATCTCCATCAAGTAAAAAAAAATCTGTTTTCTTAAGACACCCTCTAGAACTAAGCTGTTTTTATGACAAAATTCAGTTGTCATCTTAGCAGACATTTTCAGGCAAGAAAACAAGCCTGAAATTAATATGGGAATTGAATTTCCTTGTCTTGATTTTGCTGACACTGAAGTTCAACATCAGAGTAGGAGAACTTTAGTCATACGGAGTTGATAGGATTATTTTATTTTGATTGCCATTCTTGTGCCAAGAAGGAAGCAGAAATTATCTGATGGTGTCAAAATGCAGAAGAATAATTTTGGGTTGTTCCTACAAATGTAATAGTAGCGTAATGTGCAGGGTGATGGGGGTTCTGTGATTTTTTTTTTGTTAGTTTTTTTCTTTGGTTTATTTGCTTTTGTTTGATTTTGCAGAGGGTTTTTTTGTTTGCTTCTTTTTTACATTTTTGAAGCCCATCAATGTAAAAAGAAGAAGCTGTTGGTTGTGAGAAGCCATACCTGACTTCTATTAGGACTGCATGTCCTGCAAAAAAAAAGCTGACAATAAACCCAGACCTTCTAGGTGTCAGAAAGGTGCTGTCTATGGCTTCTCTATTCCTTTTATTGAACGACTTGTTATATTTTGTACTAATTGACCTCTTGGAAATAGCTGCTGCCACTGCTTGTCGTGTGGACAACCCAAAAGATACTTTTTTTATTCCATGCAACTTCATTTTTATGCGCCTGGTGTTTGTATAAATCCCAGTAATCATAATCAGCAGCTTTTCTTGGAAGCTTTGGTGTGACAGTTTTAGTGGTTCACACAGCTGTCAAAGGAAAGTATATGAGAATCAATAGTTGTGGTTTTATTGTAACTTTTGTTGTAAATAAAATACATTTCCTATGCTTCTATTAAGAAATAATCATAATGCAATAGAATATAATTTTGTTCCAAAGTGGGTTTTAATTAGATTTTTTTTAAAATATTTTTTTTCTTTCATTGGGATTTGCAGTCCCTGGCTCTAGTTTTCATATTACAGAGCAAAATAGATCATTGTGAAGTACACCTGGTTGCTGATTTCTCATGTCTCCTCCTATATTTTTTTGTAGTTAACTTCTCCCATGGTACATAAGATGTTACTGGTTATGCATTTAGAAGAACCATTAAGCAAAAACTGCTATTTTTGAAACTGTGTAAAGAGAGAGTACTAATCCTTCTGAATTCTATTATCATTTGCATTCAGCTTTTATAACACTGAAAATTCTTTCTTTATTTATACGTATATTTCGTGGATGAACTGCTCATATGATGAGAAGGTGAGCTTGCCTGTCTTTTTTTCCTCCATTCTATTAATGTGTATCTGGAGTAATTTATATAATATTTTTGGAAAATCTTTTTGATATTAAATTGGCTCCATTGACCGTACAATCTTTTAGATGCCAAGTTGGCCTTTTATGAATAAGCTATTGTTCGGTAACAAGTAACTTAGTAAGAACCCTACCAGTGGATGTGGAGAGATGAGACCTGTTAGCATTTTCCAGAGACAATATGGTGACTAGTAGAGCTGGTAGTGATTTGGGGGGACAGTGTTTAGTATGTCATCTGGTTACAGAGGTGTTTTAGCTGGGAAAAAAAAAATAGCAGCTCTAAGAGCTTGGAAGCTATTCTACTACATCCAAGTATACCTTTTGGCAAGGGAAATGGGAAAATGAAGAAATGAAAATATAATTTGTTAATATGATGATCATATGATAATTGTAACAAATTTTTCTATGTCAAAGCTAATTGAAATTTCCTCACATCCTTAATTTGGTTAATGAATTTTTTCAAACTTCTGCTTTTCAACAGACACACATATTCAAGTAGAATTAGATCATGGGTATCCATCCTGTCTGTTGATTTGCAGTTTTTCTTGAATTAAGTAATACTGGCATTTTTAAAATATGGGCTGGGGGAAAGAAAAGAGAAGAAAAGAGAAGAAAAGAGAAGAAAAGAGAAGAAAAGAGAAGAAAAGAGAAGAAAAGAGAAGAAAAGAGAAGAAAAGAGAAGAAAAGAGAAGAAAAGAGAAGAAAAGAGAAGAAAAGAGAAGAAAAGAGAAGAAAAGAGAAGAAAAGAGAAGAAAAGAGAAGAAAAGAGAAGAAAAGAGAAGAAAAGAGAAGAAAAGAGAAGAAAAGAGAAGAAAAGAGAAGAAAAGAGAAGAAAAGAGAAGAAAAGAGAAGAAAAGAGAAGAAAAGAGAAGAAAAGAGAAGAAAAGAGAAGAAAAGAGAAGAAAAGAGAAGAAAAGAGAAGAAAAGAGAAGAAAAGAGAAGAAAAGAGAAGAAAAGAGAAGAAAAGAGAAGAAAAGAGAAGAAAAGAGAAGAAAAGAGAAGAAAAGAGAAGAAAAGAGAAGAAAAGAGAAGAAAAGAGAAGAAAAGAGAAGAAAAGAGAAGAAAAGAGAAGAAAAGAGAAGAAAAGAGAAGAAAAGAGAAGAAAAGAGAAGAAAAGAGAAGAAAAGAGAAGAAAAGAGAAGAAAAGAGAAGAAAAGAGAAGAAAAGAGAAGAAAAGAGAAGAAAAGAGAAGAAAAGAGAAGAAAAGAGAAGAAAAGAGAAGAAAAGAAAAAACTTACTAACAAAACTGTCTTTTATTTGAAAAGTGGTAGGCAGGAACAGTACTTGGTCTGAGAAAAACCTCTTCCATTGTGAGTGATGCTGCTGCAGGACAATCAGCCAATTGATCCTTCTCTGATGGCCTTGAAGGAGCCAGATGAGGAGCATCTGGTTGCTGTGAAAGAGTTACTGAAGTTCCTTATCCTGTTACTGCTGCTTTGTGCTTTGTTCTTTGTGCTTGTGGAGATCAGCTGATCAAGAAATTTGACAAAGTTTTCTACCGTTAAGACAATAACCATGGTGAATACAGAACTGTGCACTAGCTTATGGTGTTGATTTGCAGAGTTTGGTACACACTATAATACCACTGTCTTTTTCTGACACTTGGTCCTTATAGATGCAGTGTACATGAGCCCAAACCAAATGGGATTTTGATGTAGAAAGTGTATAAACACACTTGAAACAAGCTTTTGTTGAGGATTGCTTTGTGAGGCAGAATCAGTGTGATGGCAAATATGAGCAAAGGTTAAACTCAGGTTTTTGTTTGTTTACTGGAAGCACCACAGATGTTCATTTATGGGAAGCTGTTTGCTACAAATTACACTGATATGAAGCTCACTTCAGATTTATTTGCAGCACGGCATCCTAGTGTCTAGGAAGAGACACTTCCTGGAAGTGCTTGAATTTAGGGAGTGGCAAATACTTAAAAGATCCTTTGTTCTTGGTTCTTTTTTTTTTTTTGGTTTTGTTTTGGTTTTGGTTTTCTTTTTGTTTTGTGGGTTTTTTTGTTTTTTTGTTTGGGTTTTTTTTTTTGTGTTTGTTTGATTGGTTGGTTTTGGGTTTTTTTTTGTTTTGGTTTGGTCTGGTTTTCTTTTTAAGATCTAGAGACATTAACATTTCACTCTTAACAAAACTTTTAAGAAAAAAGAGCAAATTCATCTATTGACAATACACACTGAAATTAAGACTACAGTCCAGCATGTTAGTTTCAGTAACCTGAAGATATTGTGCATTTATTATACAGCATGTAAATGTGCTACTTCACTAGACAAAAGTATATGCAATTTCTAGATTACTGATACATATTTCATGTGGTGTCAGGGTACCAAAATTTTCTCATTTTGATAGACTGCATATTCTCATTGATTCTGTGAAAAAGCAGCTACAGGTGTTGAATTACAATGGCAATCATATACTGAGTGATGTAAAAGTGTTAAAGTCATAGACTAACATTTCAGTTTACTTTCCCGTAATTACCTGTGGACTTTCAAATTATTGCTTTGCTTTTGATGTTTATTAGTCACTGGAAGTGAAAATGACAAGGAAACCAATAGTGCATAATCTGGAACATTTTAAATGTTTATGGATTTCTTAGCATGATTAGAAAACATAAGTGGTCTTACTCTTTCAGATCAGTAGAGGCACATATTAATTTCTACAATAATTGTCTTCTCGAGGACAATGATTTAACAGTGTTGGAAATTATGCTGAAACTCCTGATTTCTTATGACTTCATTAGTGTGCAATGAAAACTGCAGGTTAGAAAGAAAAAGAAAGGCAAGACTTTTATTAAGCTACTGTTAACACAGTTAATTGTAAATTTAATAGAGTTGTTGAATGATATTTAATAATGTTGCTTTGAGTTTTCCACTGCCCCTGAACTTCAGTTATTGTCACATCACTAGTGTTGACAAATATCAACTAAGAGCAGTACATAAAACAGCTTTGATAGAAGTCTTCTTCCTCTAAAACTGAAATTTCATAAATAAATGTTGGTTCTCTCTTCCTGAGTAAACGTAACCTGTCCTTGGCTTGACATATCAATCTGCAGAAATGCATTAAAATGCAAATTCATGTATTTCAGCCTCTGAGCTGTTTCATTTCACCCCCAACATAAATAATCATCATCATAAAATCTTAATAGTCTACCAGGTATTAAAACCAATACTCAGTCATCTAAGAATAATCTGGTTGATCTTGTTTGATTTTCAAGTTTAGCAGTGCTTAAAATATAATTTGTTTAATGTATATTTGAAAGCTTATACCGTGGTTTTATTTAGCTAAAGGTAATGGGAAAAATAATTTAATTGTGGGCTTAACTTCAATTTTTAATAGGACAGGTCTTTCCTCTTTTTTTTTTTTTTGTATCTTTTCATACATGCACTTTTAAAATACAAGTACACTCCTGCAAATGAGCTGATATAAAAATGAGATGAGGCTGCTGCTAGATGAGGATATGCTGCTAGGATGTTTCTGTTTTATTTACCAAGAGTATAAAGGTGCAAGGCTATAGATAATGTAGATTCCAGAAATGTCCATAAGAATAAAAATTATGACATTTGAATTCTCACAGGCTTAATATTAGATATCCTTTTATGACATTGAAAAAAAAAAAAAAAAGAGAGAATAGGCTAAGAGGGAAGAAGTCATAACTTTCAAAAAAGTGCACTGATTTCACCAAGTTGCAGTCTGCTCCAGAAAAAATAATCTCATTTAATTATATTTATATTTCTGTTGTTACTTTAATTGCAGTAATGCAGCCAAAGAGCTGTATGTCAAAGCAGACAGTTCAGTGAGAGAAGCAGATAAGAAATACTAAAGACAACATTTTGGAAAGCGGCTGTGAAAGTAAATGTCATGGAACTGATGACAGGACTTCACCTTGAATACCATGTTAATGTCAAAACCCATTTTGAGATATAGAATAAGTGCACTTTGTAACTAAGAGATAAGTTATAAGACATGGAAAGGATCATCATGTGAAAGAATACCATTCACACAGGCACTCACTTGCTATGTTTAGCTTGGAAAAGAAAGAAATAGACCAAAGTACATTTCCAGCTAGGCACAATTCTTCATGGTGTTCTGTGGTATTGACGTTGTTGAGCCAAAATTTTAGGAAGGGAACAAGTGAAGACAAGTAACATCTGCATGTGCACTGTCTATATTGGCCACATTGGTTTGATTTCAACCAATCTCAGAAATTAAGTAGCTTTGAATCTCTCTAGCAGAATCCTGGGAGACCATCTGGAAATCCCAGGTAACTGACAAACATGCCAAGTACCATATTGTGGGAGAGAATAAAATTTAATAATCAATGAGCATTTAGATGTGATTCACTCAGAAGAAAATCAGCAATCTCTTTTTAACTTGATCTGTTTATGCATTGCAAATATAAACCAGTGTGAGTAAAAGACTTGCGTACTGCTAAATTAAGAGTTCCAATATCTGAACTAGTCTATTCCATACCCTCTCAGGCTATTCATATTTCTTCTTAAAATGAAAACAATTTTTTTCTCTTAAGATAAAAATGCAGATAAGGCTTCTGATGTATTACCTCAAACTTTTAATTGGATTCCAAGTTTTATGACTAAACCTGTAAGTTGTGTGAATTTTCATTTATTTTCAGTGGCCAACATTTAATGCTTTGAATATTCTTCATTTAAGGATTTTATTTCCACATAAGTCAGTATATACCTGCTATGTTTTTGTAAAACATGACTGCTTCTGCTAGAACAGATGTCATCTGCATTGTAAAATAACAGTGTTTTATGGAAAGCTTTTAAGCAAAACCACCGTAATTTAGTTTGCTTAATGTCAGACATGAGCCCACACTACAACAGAAGTGCTCTAAATGTCAAAACAAATCAATTTTGCAAATGTCAGACCGACATTAATGAAACTCAGCTCTTTCACTAAGGATACTCTCCTAATTCATAATAACTGCTACAATTTATACCATGGTCATTTTTATCAGAAGATGTGCATATGGTTATGACCACTGTTACGGATTTAGCTTCACAGTTCAGGTCTATACTTTAAAACCACGTGTATTGTAATGGCAGAAGTTTCTAATCACAGAATAATCTAGGCCGGAAGGAACCTCAAAAGGCTAGCTAGCCTGGTCAACTTCTTTTTTACCCTTGGAACACAATGTTCTAGTGTAGTAACCTGAAGGACCTGAGGAAAAAGTGGCATTGAAAACTGAGGCAAAGAAAGCAGTGAGGACCTCAGCCTTTTCCATGTCGTTTCCCCTCCTTCAGTAACAGGGCCACCTTTTAGGGATCTTCCTTTTATTCATGTCAGTATAATATGAATAAAAATGTACATTTNATAAAATCTTAATAGTCTACCAGGTATTAAAACCAATACTCAGTCATCTAAGAATAATCTGGTTGATCTTGTTTGATTTTCAAGTTTAGCAGTGCTTAAAATATAATTTGTTTAATGTATATTTGAAAGCTTATACCGTGGTTTTATTTAGCTAAAGGTAAATGGAAAAATAATTTAATTGTGGGCTTAACTTCAATTTTTAATAGGACAGGTCTTTCCTCTTTTTTTTTTTTTTGTATCTTTTCATACATGCACTTTTAAAATACAAGTACACTCCTGCAAATGAGCTGATATAAAAATGAGATGAGGCTGCTGCTAGATGAGGATATGCTGCTAGGATGTTTCTGTTTTATTTACCAAGAGTATAAAGGTGCAAGGCTATAGATAATGTAGATTCCAGAAATGTCCATAAGAATAAAAATTATGACATTTGAATTCTCACAGGCTTAATATTAGATATCCTTTTATGACATTGAAAAAAAAAAAAAAAAGAGAGAATAGGCTAAGAGGGAAGAAGTCATAACTTTCAAAAAAGTGCACTGATTTCACCAAGTTGCAGTCTGCTCCAGAAAAAATAATCTCATTTAATTATATTTATATTTCTGTTGTTACTTTAATTGCAGTAATGCAGCCAAAGAGCTGTATGTCAAAGCAGACAGTTCAGTGAGAGAAGCAGATAAGAAATACTAAAGACAACATTTTGGAAAGCGGCTGTGAAAGTAAATGTCATGGAACTGATGACAGGACTTCACCTTGAATACCANTTCAACCAATCTCAGAAATTAAGTAGCTTTGAATCTCTCTAGCAGAATCCTGGGAGACCATCTGGAAATCCCAGGTAACTGACAAACATGCCAAGTACCATATTGTGGGAGAGAATAAAATTTAATAATCAATGAGCATTTAGATGTGATTCACTCAGAAGAAAATCAGCAATCTCTTTTTAACTTGATCTGTTTATGCATTGCAAATATAAACCAGTGTGAGTAAAAGACTTGCGTACTGCTAAATTAAGAGTTCCAATATCTGAACTAGTCTATTCCATACCCTCTCAGGCTATTCATATTTCTTCTTAAAATGAAAACAATTTTTTTCTCTTAAGATAAAAATGCAGATAAGGCTTCTGATGTATTACCTCAAACTTTTAATTGGATTCCAAGTTTTATGACTAAACCTGTAAGTTGTGTGAATTTTCATTTATTTTCAGTGGCCAACATTTAATGCTTTGAATATTCTTCATTTAAGGATTTTATTTCCACATAAGTCAGTATATACCTGCTATGTTTTTGTAAAACATGACTGCTTCTGCTAGAACAGATGTCATCTGCATTGTAAAATAACAGTGTTTTATGGAAAGCTTTTAAGCAAAACCACCGTAATTTAGTTTGCTTAATGTCAGACATGAGCCCACACTACAACAGAAGTGCTCTAAATGTCAAAACAAATCAATTTTGCAAATGTCAGACCGACATTAATGAAACTCAGCTCTTTCACTAAGGATACTCTCCTAATTCATAATAACTGCTACAATTTATACCATGGTCATTTTTATCAGAAGATGTGCATATGGTTATGACCACTGTTACGGATTTAGCTTCACAGTTCAGGTCTATACTTTAAAACCACGTGTATTGTAATGGCAGAAGTTTCTAATCACAGAATAATCTAGGCCGGAAGGAACCTCAAAAGGCTAGCTAGCCTGGTCAACTTCTTTTTTACCCTTGGAACACAATGTTCTAGTGTAGTAACCTGAAGGACCTGAGGAAAAAGTGGCATTGAAAACTGAGGCAAAGAAAGCAGTGAGGACCTCAGCCTTTTCCATGTCGTTTCCCCTCCTTCAGTAACAGGGCCACCTTTTAGGGATCTTCCTTTTATTCATGTCAGTATAATATGAATAAAAATGTACATTTGTGTACTTTATATTACATTGAATGCTGGATATTTAGCAATTAACAACTTGAGTACTTTAGGCAAATGAGTTCTGTCATTGAAGTGAAAACTCTGAGTACCTTGATGAGTTAGGAAGAGAACCAGTGCCATGTGACTCAGTAAACCAAATGGACCTGAATACCACAGCAGCTGTTTAGAAAATATGCAGCTCATCCTTCAAAAAGATTGTATTTGAAGAACTTTGAGATAGCGAAGAAATTTCAGACTACAAACAAAACCCAATTCTCCAACATAAATATTAAAAAAATTCATTATTTTTGCGGTTTAATCGTTCATCTGCAGTAAAATATATGGAACAAATGCTTGTTACCTCGTTAGACAAGAAGTAGCCATGTCACTTGTAAATGAAAGATGGTTATACTCCTTGAAAGCAGAATACACAATTGTGCTTAGGCACTGTCCGTGTACATTCCCTCTTGGCCCATTGTCTGATACTGAATGAAAGATAATTACTTAGAGAAAGTGTACTCTGTATACACTTGACATTTATACCATTTGAGGACCTCAGCAAAATTATAAGCAGTATATCTGCTTCACCCAAGCCCTTAGTAAATTATCATCAGCACAATAACAAAAAAATTCTGAAAAGTTTAGGTATGCTGTTCAGGGGTTACATTTCTTTGCTATAAATATATAATGAATGCCTCACTGACCTTACAGTTACCACATGAAAAATGACACTTATTTTTCAGATCAGTTTGTAGAAGAAGGCCACATGAATGTTTTCTAGAAGTCATAAGCAACTTTCAGTGTTGCAGTCCCAGACTGTCTCTGTATCTAAACTCTCAGACTGGGGAGTACCCTCCAGCTGCTGATTTGACTTTGTCCCAGCATGTTGGGAAAAGAACTGAAAAGCATTTTCCTCCTGCCCCTGTTCCCTACCATCTCGCTTTGGAAAAATTTTGAGCATGAAAACAGAAGAGCATCGTGGAAGGCCAGGACTCATTGCAAAGTCTAAAGGACATGGATGTTCTCAAGGACATCTAAGGTAGCTTGTTTACTTGTTGCCTTTTCTGCTACATTGTGCTTAATGCAGGTTGTCACCCATATTGAAGAAAATATGATACAAAGGCTCAATAAATGAAGCAAGCTCTTTTAGGGAATATTAGTCAATCTTTCAAACTAGTTTGCAATCAAGAGAGAGAACAGCAGGAAGTAGAGCTTCTGCAATTTTGGCTCAAACTAGTTCAGCTGTTAGTTTGGATGAGAATGTTATGAACATGGAAGCTTAATGAATGAAATGGTTCCCAAGGAATGATGGTGCATAAATGTACAGCAAGACTTAACAGGATAACAGCTGAAAATATAAATCTATCAAATTATTATTGTGTGAATTCAACTAGAAATATTTTTCTAAATTAAGCAAGAATAAATCTCAAAGAAAGGCTATACTTACAACAGATATCAATAATCAACAATACCTATGGCTACATGGTCAATATTTATCTTTCTTCAAGGATCTCTTTCATTTTCCTGCTCTTACCCAAGATAAATATGTCTGCAGATAGGAGGAAACCTACATTTCAGTGGTGAAGCAAAAGTAATATCAACTTTTATGCTGAGACTGGCTTTGCCGGTTTTCTTCAGGGTACTCATTGCTCTTCCTGACCATTTATTTTATTGAGAAGAAGCATTTTTGCATTGACCTGTTCGTTATCCCAGGTTTTTGTTAGGCAGATAGGCTCTTTACTTTATAATCACTGCACAGTTTTCTTAACTGTCTTTGCTCTTCATTTTAAAAGTATGTTGAAAAACTACTCAGTCTTAAGAGTTGTTCTCATTCTGTCTACTTAATTTTTCTCTGTATGTTTGGATACTTGTAAATTTAGAAAATGTCTTTCCCTGTGCAGCCTATTGTGCTGTTTCTCAGCTGGTAAGATATGAATTGAGAAGAATTTTCCAACATGAAATCAGGATGTGCATGTTAAGTCAAAAGAAAATTCAAAATACAATGTAATTTTTCAATTTTTTTTTTAATCTGGAATAAATAATAAAATATTATTTGTATAAAACAAATTGTTTACTTCAGAACTGAAACACATCAATTAGTACTTCAATTATATTTCACGTATTTACATTCAAAGTCAATAAAGAGCAGAGTTGTGCTTTTAAGATTATTCCCTTCATTAATTTAAGAAATACCTTTGCAAGTCTCTTTTCCTTTTTAATTCAATATAGATTAAGATTTATTTAACCCACCTCATTTGGTGTAGGGCTCAAAGCAGATGAAAAGGTTGGACTTGTGAAAAATTTAAAAAAAAAAAAAAAAGAAAATTAGCCATAATCTTCCTTGGAAATTGCTTAGAAATTTGTAAGCACTTCATCAATTGCTGGGTGTCTCATAGCAGTGATTGGTGGAAACCTCTAGTTCTGACTGAGCAACATTTTCTCTCAGGTGAATAGTTTTAAAAGGACTGTTTTAGACCAGGTGAGGACAATTAAGTGGTCTTCCTTAAAGGCAGTGCAAAGTCTAAGAGGGATTTATATCACTAATCTGTGCTTGTGCTCCTCCACCCCACTTTTGACTTCTCCTGGTTTTAGTGAACACTTGTAAAAATATCTGGTTTTCCTGAAACAGGAAAAGAGGCATTTCACAACATTTTATATTTTACAAAGTACTTATCCTTGAGAGTTGGAGAACTCTTCAAAAAATTAGCAATCATTTTCAGAGGACTCATCTTTCATAATGTGTTTATCACCATGAATAGCTCCCATTTCACAGTAATAGTAAGACAAAAATCCTGCCTTACAAAAAAGGGGAATTTGTTCAAACATGATCCAACTGGTAAAAAATTCCATGACATTTTGTTTTAACCTTATCTTGTTGATATATTTCAAAGTTGTTACATCTTTAAAGTTCAGAGGATACACACTATCATAATGTTTATGGAGCAACCTCAGCTCACTACTGGAAGGCTTTCTATCATTGTTGGCATTACAGTTTCAACATCTCATGCACTTGTGCCACTGTAATGACTTTAGAGAAATTTTAACTGAAAAAATTTGTTCCTGACATTTTATTTTACCTCTACCAACCAAAAATCATATTCATAACCAAAAAGAACTTGAAATATATCTCCTTATTCTTCCAAAACAATACATTTGTTTCCAATTTTTCATATGCATTGTATTATTAAATGGCAATCTAAAATATCCCCTCATGACCTAGTGATAATGCTTTTGTTCCCTTATCTTCAACAAGGATTGGGAAGGTGTTTAAAAATCTACTGAAATTATTTATAATGATTTCTTCCAAGCAGGAAGTTGACCCGAAGTGAAATCTGGCAGTATAATTTTTTAGCTATGGGATTTACCTCTTGCACACTGTTGTAAAGGACATATTTCAAGGTACTGGGCACAAAACAAGTGGATCACTCACTTTTAGTGTGCTTATACCACACCTAGTAAGGCACGAACATTGTAGGCAATTAAATGCATGTGCTGCTCAGAATTGGTAGTATTCCTGGCAAAGTTTGTCATATTTTTATGCCAAATATTTCACTGGTCCTAGAAACAAAGAGGAATAAATTGGTCAGGAAGCACTAGAAGTTTAAAATGGATATATTATTCCTACTTAATCAGTAATTTTATTATTATTATTGAATTGAGTTCTCTTTCTTATTCAGTGACAGAGCCATACATGGCCAAGTGGGCAAAATAAATTTTGTACTAAGTGTCAGAAGGTTTTACTTTGTTATTCTAATCCATTTTTGGTTCTGCACTCGTGGTATCTAGAGCATCAGGGCTCACTTGGTATTCAGTCCGTGCAGTCTGCAAAAATCACGCTGCCGTGGGGGGCTAAAGTGATTACAGTAGAATGGTCTCTACTCTCTCTCTGTGACATAATTGTCTCTGTGTTGCCAGAAAGGTATCCACACTTGAGACAGAATTGCTAGCTGAAGTTTACTGGCCTTGAAATAAATGCTTCTATATTAAGTAAAACACTGTTCTTTTCATGTTGATTAAACAATAATCAGTACATCCTTTGAGTTTTTTGTTGAGTTTTTGTTTGTTTGCTTGTTTTTATATGTGGAGGCTCTTTTTTTTTTTTTTTTCACCCCTGAAAATCTCAAGCAAAGTTTACTCGCTTACTGTAGCACAAAAATCATGGAACATCCTTGAACTTTTATCAGTGACTACTTTAAAAATTGACTGTGACACCAAGGAGGTAGCTTTTCATGGGTTAAAAGGAATTGTGACCATAAAATGCTGGCTCTAGGGTATATTAAAGTGATAGGGAAGTTTCCCTGTCTGACCACCCAGGAGCCACTCTGGCAGACACACTCACACCACCTGAGCTGGGACCAAGGTCCCTACGCAGCTACACACCCCTCACTCAGAGTCACACCAGATCACCTTAATGGCTAGACCCCAGGGTTCCAGCTGTAGAGCCTCAGACATCCAGATCCTTCAGATAATTTAATCTTGGTCCAGCAACTAAATAACAAAATAGCAAAAAAACAGCTTGATCTGGTGCCTCTGAGGAGACAACCAGAACAAAGGAATTCCTGGGCTCTTCTACCCTCACAGTCCAAGGGTAGGAAATTCTTTGGATCTTTGGCTCCTGCCATCTCTGAGTACATTCGATAGCTGCACAGTGAGGCAAATTCAATGGGTTCTGCTGACTTACTGCAATGTTTTCATATTTTTATGAGTGACAAAATCTGGCATTTTTTAAATTAAATTCATATTTAATAGCAGTTTAAATATCTGAACTTTGAGATTTATGATGCATTTACAATACATTAGCAAGTATAATTTTGTACATGTACACTTGTACTTTAATTAGTAATTGATAACTTTTTACCTTTTGTTTAATAGCTGATACAAAGAGGAATTAAGAGCAGAAGCTACTTGAATGCATTCTGCAAATCATTTATAGAACTTGAAAGTGTATATGCATGTGCTTTTTTGGGTTTTATTGTTTCTGTTGGTTTTTATTTATTTATTTATTTATTTATTTATTTATTTTTAATGTAATGTATTTATCAGTTTTATAAAGACAGAAATACCAGCACATGTGTTTAAAAATATTTGTAGTGCTTTGAAAAACTGAGACTGCAGATGGCTGGATTTGTGAGTTTTAAGTGGTTTGGATGTGAATTATAGTACGTGTTATACAAAAGAATTTCAAAACCACTGGAGATGATGTCTGTAAAACTGAGAATGAAATATGATATAGAGAATGCAACTTATTTTCTGTAATACAAATTAAAGATGAGGAGGCTCAGAAAACACAGAACATTCAATGAAGACATTGGCACTGGGAGTACAGCTAGATGCTTTAGATACAGTAGGCTCTCAATAGCAAGAGAATGTTACTCATAGTTATTTTCTAAAGATGTAGGGTTTATTCAAAACAGCATTCTTGCCATTCAGTTTGATCAGCTGTCTGCACATTTGTACATATGGTTGTTTAATCTCATATATTTTAATCAACAAAATATGAAATAATTAAAGAGAAGAAGATATCTTTCTTAGTTTTAATAGGTGTTTGCAGAAAGAGAGACAATATGAGAAAAAATTCTTCCTCTCTTCTCTCCAGATTTACCGTGTGTAAAATATTCATATGCTTTCGTCAAAGTGTGTGAAACAGTAAGCTGTGTCAGGAAATTTAGCAAGGTTCTCTTGAAAATATGGTAGAAACACCAGAACTGAGTCTTCTTTACAGAGCACAGTTGGCTGCCCTCTGTACTCATTTGAGCATAACATACCACCCACCACTTGACAGGGTGCCTTGCTTGTGCCCTTCCACATGCCACATATCTTTTTCTCCTTGCTGAGCCCAGTCATGTGCCACCGTGCTGAAACTTTGCCTTGACATTTGCCAAAATGCTCTGTTTCAGGTCACTGTGCAGCTATTCTCCTCCGCATGTACAGATATCCTCCCCTGCTGCCTGCAGCACCTACATATGGCTGGGCCTGAGCTGCTGATCTCCTCTTGCTGCTACAGCATCTGATATCCAGTATGTCCCTGCAAAGACGCTGTGTTTTTAAGGAGGTCTTTTCAGTCTCCCCTGGGAGTGATGTACCCAAGACGTTGATGTTCAGGCTTGCAGTTGCTTTACAATATTAACATCAGCTGTGCTGCTCCTGTCCCTCTCTGTGAACTGTAATGGATTTCTTTGGTACTGCCTCGTAATTGTTTTGTTGTCTGTCAGTGCTTTAACACCCATCAAAATAACATAGTGCAACAGGCAGTCCTAAGCCTGCATACAGGTGACTGGCAAGATCAGTCCAACCTCATGTACCTCTGTTTCATTTAGAAAAATACAGGAAATAGGAGGTGACACTTTTTTTTCTACTGGGAGAGACCCCTTGGAAAGATGAAGAGCAGAACTAAGTAGCAACAGGCCCCATTCTTTAATTGAATGTTAATGAAACAGTTTTGGATTACAAATAGGTTCCAAGGGACCGAGACTGGATCAAAAAGCAATGTGCAAATGGAACTCTTATGAAATTGAAACTCAAGGAAGAATGTTTTCTCACAAAATTTGGGACTTCCTCCAACTTATAAATATAGCAGTTTTGGGACATATGATCTTTTCTGCCATTGTATATTTCAGTGATTAAATATTAATATTTTCAGAAGCTGGTCATTTCCTATTATGAAAGGTACAACTTCCAAATTCCTGGCTGTGTAAGTATAATTTGTGCCTTCCATTCTGAACTTAACTGTAACCTGAAGCTTTGACTGAAACTCTTCTATATTGCCTGGTTAATTTTTCTTTTTAATGCTACAAATTGCTAAGCAACATTATTTTTCTTCTATTGTGCACTTTTATTTCAGCTTTCTGCACAGACAGCATCAGTGATTAATTACAGAATAGCATAATAGGGGTAAGTTTGTGTCAATAAATAGAGCAGAAACCACTGGCATGTGGAGTGTCCTGATGTGGTTGCTCCTTCAGGTGAGCAGGCATTAGTACTAAGGGCTTGTCTAGAAAAGGCCAGCTAGAGAAACATAATACATAAGACATAATGTGGATCGTGTCTCAGGCCTCTTGAGAGAGGGGTTAACATGGTGAGAGAAATGTCACAAAACTACAAATTGCATTGCTATAATCGTATGTTATAAATCCACATAGAGCAAAGTAACTCATGAGGTGGTTTGGACTTCCTGTAGGTCTGTTAGACTCAGTGCTACAGCAGCTGCAATCACTTAATATCCATCACCTTATAAATGTCTGCTGAAAAATTCACAACTTTTTTTTCTTTTTTTTGGACTGAATTGCATTTCAGTATATGTAACCTTCATAAAACACAACAAAACACTTCAAAGTCCTATTCCCAAAATTTAGAAGCCATATAGAGGAATTCTCACTAGCTAGAAGAGAATGCCTTATCAGGTACCTCAAGATCATGCAAAATATTATTCTCAAAGCATCCTCAAATGCTGCTTAAGCCACCACTTCTTAAAAACACCATTTGGTCTAATATAGCTTCAGGACATGTAACTGCAGAGCTGCAATAAATTGTATTATTGAAACATCTTTGTTTTCCTGAAAAATTCCATGTGGGGCCCTATTTTACCCTAGAATGTCTTAACTTGAGGTACTTAGAGAAATTACACTGATTTATTTATTTACAAAAAACTTTACTTTGTGCTCAAGCTTTGTACATTTCATTATAGATTGTCAATTTAAACAGGAAAAGGAAATTTGCAGAAGAGATCTAGATCTCATTTCATGATTGTAAGCAAAAGAAACAGAGCATGCACTCAAACAAATATTACATATTCTAATCCAGATTTTCCTGAATAAACCAAGTGCTGTACTGTGAAATGTGTTGTTGGGTCTTTTAAAACCTAGATCATATCAGACAATGAATTTTATACTTCATGACAGCAGGCCCTTTTTTTCTCTTTCCAGGTGATAAAAGGAAAATTAAAGTTTGATTCCTTTAGTGCTTAGAAATTCCAGACAATGCATTCTTTATTGTGCCAGCTACATAATAAGTGATTTTTTTGTGTCACCTTTTTCATATCTCAGTACAAATACAGAGGAGAAACAACTGTATTTGTAAGGATGAGAAGTCATTGTTATTTTATTTTCCTCTACCCTTTCTGTAGTTGAAGGTAAGGAGGCAGTAATGCTACAACAGAAAAAGGTCTTTGTAGATGCACACAGATGGGTTAAATGCTTGGATTTGTCTCTCACAGTGTTGGAGGCTGAGCAATAATGAAGTTGATGGAAATGGATCTTATGTTGTCTTTTATTAATTTGCGGTTGATAAACTACTCAATAACTTACACTGAGTGATTTAACCATTTATAAACAAATCCCCTCCTACCTCCCAAACTAAAACAAACAAATCCTTGACATAAATGTGCAAAGGAAGAAGAATTTTGGGGGGAGGGATGGGGAGGTTGTGTTTTTTTATTTCCCTGTGTGGGTTGGTTTGTTGGTGGTTTTTGGCTGGGCCTTTTTGATGTTTGGTTTTTTGTTTGTTTTGGTTTGGTTTAGGTTTTTATGGTGAGTTTTGTGGTTTATTTATTTTATTTGTATGGGGGTTTTTGGGTTGTTTGGTTGATTTGTTGGGTTTTGTTTGGTCTTTTCTCAGTATGACTGTTGACTTAAGATGAATTCTGTGATTTTCAAAACCAATGGAACTTCTTTTAGTATAACTTGGTTTATTTCACCTCTATCCTGTGCTGTATGAACTCCAAAATCTCCCATATGTCTTTTGATGTTCTCACAAGGGAAAAGATATAAGACTATGACTTTTGAGGAGCTAAGCAGGTATTTTATGACAAGCTGACTGTTAGCCAGAGGCTAACTAATTAGCCAGATACTAGGAGTATAAAACAGTTGTGTTTTCCTACCTTTCCTCAGTAAGGACAGCGATTTGTATGTCTTCAATATGTAGCTACTAAACATTTTTAAAAAAAATCTAGGATTTCAATTATATACCCATTCTTAAAGTTGACTGATAATCAAGGATCAAAAACTATTGAGTAACTTAAAAAATCCTGTATATTTAATTTATTTGAAAATCTAGATTAAGAGCAAGATAACATTCTGCCTTCTCACACTGTTGTACAATAGAAATAACAGTCAGAATATTTTTCATTTTTAATTGCACCTGTCCTGGCACAGACAATATTCTTTGATGTCAGTAAAGCAAAATTTGACAAAGCAGTAGAGTGCGCCTTTCATTTGCATGTTTGGTGTGAAGCAGAAGTATGTTATACTTGCATAAGTGAAACTTAATTGATTCCTACAGATTTGTACTTTACTGCTGTGTATATCATTACTTTTTTTTTCAGAAAAACTTTGCAATACGTAATCTTGTAGTGATATTTATAGTCCAAATCTTACTTCATGAAGTTGACTAACTTAGTCTGTTGAAGATAACATGAGGATATGGGGTTTGTCAGCATACATAGTTGATGGCTCATCAATATAAGAAGCAAGGACAAGAGACAGGATAAGTAATAAATAAGATACCCAGACAGGTAAACTAGAAGGGAGAGGAGATAACAGAGAAAGTAACAAAGATCATAAGTTGTCACTGACCAAAGGACAACTGAAGAAACCGCTCGGGCCTTTGAAGTTCAACCAGAACTTTGCAGTTGAGAAGAAACTAGGGAAACAAGATAATTACTGGGCCTCCATGTAAAGAGTTTTTATGGGAATTTTTAGGGTGTTTATGGGATTTTATAAAACTTCTAGGGATATTCTGAGGTCACTGTGTGCATGTGGAGAGCTATTACAGGATCTTTAGGAGAAGGGGCAGAAGCAGGGAAGGATAGGAACCAAGACGGATCAGAGAGGAGCAAGCAAAGAAGATGCGATGAGAGAAAAAGTGCCAGCTGCATATAAGCTACTGAACAGTCTGTTTGTGAGGCCAAGTTCTGTGCCTGACTACTGCAGTCTTTCCTCTCTTCTTACTAATTTCTTCCTATATATTTTCTATGTGACCTTGTTCTCTGTTCTGTATCTAGCAGAGATAGGACCTGCTAACAAATTTCAAACCAGGCTAGCTAGTGAGGAAGAGGGCAGGGTGGCATCTTCAAAGACCCAAGATCCGAACTGGTGAATGGATAAGGTATTTGGATCCTGACAGGAATATTTGATTACTAAAGCCTTTCCAATATAAAGCGGTTCTGTGAATATCAGAGTGTTTGTGAGATGAAAATATATGTCCTGCTAAACAGGCTTTGGTGCAGGTATTTACATTCATCTTGAATTTAGATATATTTGGAAGAATTAATTTCTATTTAGATATTTCAATTATTGAATAAAAAAAATAATTTCTTTGAGAGTTTTGTACTCGTAATTACCTTGTTTGCAAAGGTTTGCTGGGTTTTGTAAAAGAGAAAAAGTATGTATGTAGTTTTCCAAAACTGATAATAAAACTTTTTCAGCTTCATGAAATGGCAGGGGAAAAAAAGACATTTATAATTTATAATATTTTGTAGCAATATAGTAGCTAGTAAATCCTTTGGAACACTAATGTTAAAAACGCGCATTGGAGTCCTCTTGATAACACTTTCTTAGCAGACATTCATGTTTAGCTTTTGGGGTTGTTTTGCGTTTTAATCCTAATTTTTCTTTCAGTCTATGAACTGTAGTATTTGAGACTTATGAATAACATTATATCAGAGGTCGTTGGTGTTAGTCACTAAAAATCAATTCTGAACAGCCAGGTTACATGATGAAAGCCTGGGGACGATGGGGTCTGCTCTTGAGGTCTGACTATAACAGTCTTATATCACACTACGTGGCAGAGAAAGGAGCAGTGCTCATCCTAGCCCCGGGAAAGACACTTGGATTAAGCTTTCTGCTTGGAAAATGGTAATGAGAAATCAGGTATTGTATTCATAAGAGGGAAGAAGGAATTTGTGTGACATAAACAGCAATGGGAATTTTGCTGACAATATCAATCTCATATTTCAAATTTCAGGGTGGAAATGTTTGTTGGTGCAATTTTTCCCCCTGTTGCTGTTGTTATTAAAGAACTTGAAACACTAGTCATATTTGTCTTCACTGTCCCATCCTTAGTGATCATTAATTTCATAGTAATGTGATTTCTTCCTTTTTTTTTTTAAGCCTCATTATACTGTTAGTACATCTTTTATCATTCTGACTTCTCTAATGTGACTTTTTTTTCCCAGATGCCTCCAAAAATAAAAACAACCTGGCCCATACATGAAACTGTCATACTTAGACTTTTCTTGTTCAAAATGAAGAAAATTAATGAAAAGGACTGTTAGCCCTTCTTTTCCCTTCTTCATACCATGTCTAATACCACCATCACACAAATATTGATGTGATTTCCCTCTCTGGAGACACTGAAAACCCACCTGGACCCTTCTCTGGGTTACCTGCTATTAGTGACACTGCCTTGGCAAGAGGATTGAACTAGATAATCTCCAGAGATCATCCAAGTGAGAAAGATATTCAGATTCTGTAAAGTATTTCTTAAAATGCCATTTTTTAGAAATAAAACTATAAAGACAGAATAGTATCAATAATATTACATTCCTTCAGATACTGGTAACCCTAATTTGTGCTGCTTTGAAACAGCTTCCCATCAGGAAATGGAATCACTGGTACTAACAGTGAGCTGTGAACAGGTTCCTCCTCTGCTATCAGCAAAGCTGGAGTTTGTATTGTGCCCATGGGATATGGCCTCAATGACAGACTGTGCATGTAGCACAGCATGAGCCAGGGATGACTCAAATGGTATCTTGATCATGACTTCTTGGTGTGCAATGGTCTTCTAGCCATGGGCACTGTGCTGCTCAAAAAGAAAGATGCTCGGGGTGACTGTAGCTTCCCCTCTTACCTAGAGGTTGTTGTCCTGGGGGAGCATGAAGGCACTATTAATGCAATAAATAACAAAATGAGCTTTCTTCTCCACAACTCTGTCTAAATAAAGATAATTAAAACAGATTAGACATAAGATACTCTTGTTATAAGAGAATTCAATGGTGACTACTTGAGTGATAACCTAAATTATCTATTTTAGGCAGTTTTTAAAAATTAGGAATAATTAGGAATAATAATGAAGTAGACTTGAGACAGTGGATGCTGATTTCATATGAGAATTTCAAAAGATACTTATGCTTGTTGACAGATAAAAGCATTCACTCTTACAATTCACTGTTGCCATATAGTGGCGCTTCAGCAAAAACATGATAACTTCTGAGCAAGCACAATTCTCAGGAATGTGAGGTCACAGCGATAGTTATCTGCTTTCTTTTTTTTCCTCATTCCTTACCTTCTCTGGAGACCCAACTAAGTCTATGCTGTGAGCTGAAGGGTCACAGCTTGTTAATTATTACAATTAACCGACTTCTGCTGACTCAGTTCAAGAAGTCAATTACAAAAGAGATTAATTCAGCAGGATTCCAAAGTTAAATTTTCATTCTATTAATATTATACTGCCAATGTCCAGGTACCTTATAAGTGATACTGATTTATGAGCAATATACAATGGGAATTCTCAAAGTTAAAAATTCTTTTGAATGAAAGAGAAAAGTCAAATTTTTTAATACTTAGGCAAATCTTTACAGTCATTCAGCATACAAGGATTTTAAAAAATGTTCAGGCTTAGATGCAACTACTGTGCAGAATATCAATCATAGGATTAAACAGCTATATTCAAAGAGAAAGATTTTGTTGTTGTTGTTGTTGTTGTTTGTTTTGGCTTTTAAGTTTTTTACCTGTTGGAAGAGGTGGAAAATATAATAGAGAGGTCTTTTTTCCCAAAAACTAAAATTTTAAAGACAGTAACCCCACTATATAGGGAAAACCCTAATTCTTATAATTCAAAAATAGGTCTGCAAAAGATAAAGTAGAAATAGTGGAGCCTAAATTTCTCAAAGTGGTTAGACTTTTCATGTGAGTGTTTAAGAAGAACAACAAGGATGTTACAATGTTTTACAAAGGGTTGAAATGTAGTCCATATTTAATATGTGCTCCTTTAAGCATCATTGATCCTTAACAATAGCAAATACTTCCTAAATATGCTTCACTAGTTACAAGGGTGAAAGTTACAAAAAATAGCACATCCCTCCGTAATGAATTCAGTGTCACAAGACAAAACCATGTACTGTGTTATTGATACTGAACCTAGACAAAATGTTTGGCTTAAAAAAATTTTCCATGATAACAGAAAATAACACTTCTTAGGAAAGAAATCTGTAAAATACACTGCTGTAGTAAATACCAGTTTGGTATCGATGTTATGCAATGGAGGAGAATGCAAGGAATGGGCACTCATTCAATCTTCAGTCTGATAGCACATTTAAAACCTACGTCTAAGAGCACTTGCAATTTGGAGAAGAAATAACGAAGATTTCTGTTGCAAGTTTATATTAGTTTATTCTCCCTCCGGTAATATCACAGAATAGTTAACTGGTCCAGTTTTATGGACAGGAGAGTTAAAAAAACCCCTAAAACCAAAGACAAGGCATTATTCTTTTTGCCTTCTATTCAAGTGTATACCAGGTGCAAATTTGGTATTTGATATAAAATCCAAGCAGAGTCTGAAAAGTGAATGATATTTCTTCTGTCACAGTAATAGACTGGTAGATGGTTCTACTCTGAACTGCCCGGAGAATTCTCTTCTCCTCTATGTTCTTTTCTATCTGATTTCCTTTTAGTATGAAAAAGTTAACATTGATTTTCTTGTTGAAGATAAATTGTGGCCATTCCCGTCAACTCAAAAAGTAAATATCATAGTGTTTTGCCATATTTTATACCCAGTGTTAATACTGAGATGGCAAAATTCCAAACTTCCAAAAAGTCTGGAAGCTGTAATAATGCTTTTGGGTTTTTTATTTGTTTCCTAGGAAAAAATGAGCACATTTTTTTGTTGTGGGATAGTTTAGTTTAGTTTTGATTTTTGTATTTTCTAAATGAATAATCATAGTGTACAGCTAGATCTGGAATGCAAACTTTGTCAAAGAAGTACTTTTCCATGTGCACGCAAAAGCTCACTTCCTGAAAAAGTTCTGATGAGTCTGGGTTAGGTTGGAAGGGACCCCATTGGGTCATCTGGTCCAACCTCCCAGCTCAAGCAGGGTCATCCTAGAGCACGTGGCACAGGACTTTGTCCAGATGGTTCTTGAACATCTCCAGTGAGGGAGACTCCACAACCTCTCTGTGCTACCTGTTCCAGTGCACAGGTACCTGCACAATAAAGCAAGTTTTTCTCATTCCAGCGGAATCTCTGCATCAGTTTCTGCCTGTTGATTCTCATGCTATTGCTTGACTGCACCGAGAAGAGGCTGACTCCATCCTCTTGACACTGGCCCTTCAGATTCCTAATGTCATTGGTAGGCTTCTCTCTCTGCTGTCTCTCCTCAGGGCTGAATAGGCCCAGCTCCCTCAGCTTTTCCTTGTACAAGAGATGTTGCAATCTCTTAAATGGCTTTGTCACCCCTACACTGGACCCATTACTGGAGCTCCATGTCTCTCTTATATTGAGCTCATTGGGAAACACTATTTTTGAGTCTGGAGGAAGTGATCCTTGAATATCAACCAATTTTCTTGGATCCCTCTTCTCTGCAGGGCCTGTTCCAATGGGATTCTTCCAAGAAGAGCCTTGAAGTCCTAAATTTAGCTCTCCTGAAACCCAGATTATTTATGGATGTAGAAGATATCATATGGCTGTTCCTAAGAACCTCAAAGTTTTTTTTTCCTCCAGGGCAATATTTGCCTCATAAAATTAAGTAGTACTAGTAGCTGCTGTTAAATGAACCTAGTATTTCTTCTAATAAGGCAGGAATATGCCTACTGAGAAATTTCTGTGCAGTATAAAATGAAGGCACACTGAAATGTGCTGTAGTATTTGTTATACCTTCATTTCTTCACCCTGAAAGACATAATTTAAGGAGCGATAAAATGCAACAAAAATGTATTGATTCTAGAGTGGAATAAAGAGGAAAATGCATGCAACGAGAATGAAAGGTCACATTTATCTAGAAAATCTCCTAAATGCTTAGGCATGTGTCAACTTCTGTCATTTTTTCCTATTTGCAGGAAAATGTTAACAAGGTATTGTCTCTTTTCACTCTCATAAATTGAGAAACTGAGGAATAGACTTACATCTTAGAAACATGTAAGATGGTGATTTTTCCAAAAAAATTATGATTATTGCACTATTTTAAGAACTGCAAATTTGTAACTGCCTTGCCACAGATCAGACCAAACAAATCCTTGCAAACCAACCAACTGACAAACCAACCAAAAAATCCCTACAACCTGTCTAATCTGACCAGAGTGGAAAGAGTCACGTGTGGTAAGGACCGCAAATAGTTGAGCACATGGGATTCAAAAAGTAGAGTATTCTGATTTGAAGTTTACTTGCAAAATGTCAGTGTTAGATTTGAAATAAGTCAGTTGAGGGATCGATTGAGAAGAGTGAAACACAAGCACTTTTGCTCCCATCGCACTTTAACGAGCTGGTCATACACAACGTCAAAGTATCGTGACTTAAAACCGATCAGAGAGTCTTCAGGTGAGACAGGGAAAATATTTTAAAGGGATTCAGTAGCTATTTAGTTGAATTGAAAAAATGTTCTCCTAGTATTATACTATATTTTGCTTCATCATTCAATTTGCTTTGCAATGTATCTTTTTTACATTAATTGTTAGTCTGAAACCATGCAATTACATGTTAAGTAGTTGTACCTTGTTGTTTCTTCCAAGCTGACAGTAAAAGTATTGATTGTTTTTACATGAATCAGGTTTTTTATATGTTAACAGTGAAACCAAAGTGGAGAAAGAAACTTTTCATAAAAAGGGGAAAAATATACCACTTTTCACTAAGATTTATTTAATTAATTATTTTAACCAAACAATAGTATATAAAAAATATAAGTTCAGAAAGTAGAAAAATGCTGTGAATCTGAGCCAAAGGCCACTGCGATCCATAAGAGTATCTCTATTGACCTCAGCTATATTTCACTGCAACTTAAATGGTCTAAGAGATATTTTAAAATTTAATCTTCTTTCAAGAGTAATTCTAACCTAGTAGCTTATTAAATATCTAATAAAAGCTTTAATTTAGTTTTTCTGAAATCTAGCACTGGTCCTGTTTTTTAAAGAACGAGGATTGTTTGCCAGTTCTGTCACTCCCAATTCACATGAACCCTTTTTTAATTTCCACTCTGTGATGCAGCTCCTTCTCAGAGATAACAGAAAGAAATGCATCATTTCCATGTTCTTGTATGAAGTCGAGAGTGAGGATTATAAAGCAGAGAAGCTTCAGTTGGAAAACAGGGGCCAGAAAACACTTGAGAATTTGGGTTGATAAATTGAGAATTTGTAGTAGGATGATAGGGGCAGAACCACACAGAATAGGGCCGGGTGAAGTTATCTACCTAGCTGTTTCCCAGTACCTGGAGAAGACTTCAAACTAGTCTTAGCTTCGTTGATCTTAAAAAAGTTACAGGATGAATTTGTTAAATATTTGTTAAATATTTTTGGCCAGTGTTGGAATTTACTGTTACGCAGTGATGACATACTCTTTATCTTCTGAAAAATAAAGCCAGGACTGAGGCTTCAACACTGATTCTCCAGCAATCTCTTGTACCCCAGGGTCCTGCTGAAGGTACCCTCAAGTAGGGTGAGTTCATGTATCAAAATCTGTTGATTCATGATCAGAACACTTTATCATCTTTTTCTCAACAGTCCTTTAAATGTTGTTTTCTTTTTGGTTCTGTATGAGCATCTAATTTGTGGGACTTCTTTTTGCGTGGTACAAAGAAATTGCTGCTGAAGACTCAGGTTTTGATCTGGCTTTTCTTTCACTGAAGTCAATAAGAAATTGTCACTAGCTTCAAAGAATAAATGTGTATCTGTTCCATGATTATCTTTCCTGACCATACACTTCATAGCTGAATGTTAGAATGCTTCATATTAGGTATTTCTAACTCTGTCTTTCTACCAGTGCCTCTGGATTAATTTAAATTTACTTTCTCAAAGAGATGTTGAATTGCTGTGAAAAATAATTTTTCAGAATGATGCCCTTGTCACCATCGGTAGTTCTAGTGAAAATACTGTTATATTAGTTGAAGAGAGTGCAATTACCTGCAAATTATTTTGCATAAAAGATAAATGGAAAGTGTCTCTGACATGCTTGATGGAGATTAGAATCCCTTTCAGATCTAATGAAATGTTGTGGATATTTTCATTGTTGATGCAATTTTCTTTACTTCGAATTAGAAGGAAACAGATGTTTAAATGAAGGTAATACAATTAAATTGGCTGCGAGTGAAATACACGTGCCATTTTTCCATGCTTGAAGGCTTGCTCTGTGTAGGCTTGGTAAAAGTATATAGATGTATCTGACCTGTATGCCAGCTGAAATGAAGGGAATCAAGGTTTGGGTTTTCTCAGGGAGCTGTGATTATGCTAAGGCCTTTTCAAGTACATGAGAAGCATGGGATCAAATTCATTGTGACTACAGTTGACAGGTTAGACTAACCTTTAAATATTTATTCATTTAGAGATGTGTCTCTAACAATATACAGAGGATGAGTGACCTGCTGATCAGCCTGTTATGTGGCATTTAGAGGTCAGGTCTCCTTTCTGCTTGCTTCCAATAGGAAATGGTATAAACCAAAATTTTCAAATTGTGAAATACTTATTAGTACTACCACATTTATATCACTTCTGCACAGGCTTATTTATTGCTGCAAGACGCTCAAGTCCCAAAGAAAAAGAGGTCTTGTAAATGGCTAAAATACATAAGAGCAGATAATCCTGATTAAAGGGTAGAAATAAACTTTTTAGAGATTTGATCCCATTCAGTCTCTAGTTTATCCCTTAATACAGAGAATGAGTATCTTCCTGCTGCATATTTTTTGGAACATATTATATTCCTTGTATCCATTTTATTTATCCTGTGGATAACTGGAAAATTTAGTAGCCAAGCTACTAATTTTGTCTTCTCCCTGTTCCCTTTTCCCCCTGTCCTCCACCTGTCGCTTCTTGCCATCAGTGAGATAGTTCAACAAGGGAAAGGGATTGATTCTGAACCCAGAATGAAGTAATGAGATATATGTACAGACTAGGGAATAGAGAGGCTGAAGAGCAGTGCCATGGAAAACGACCCGAGGGTCCTGGTCAGGGGCAAGTTGAGCATGAGCCAGCAGTGCCCTGGCAGTCAGGAGGACCAACCCTGTCCTGGGGGGCATCAGGCACAGCATCCCCAGCTAGAAAAGGGAGGGGATTGTCCTGCTCTGCTCGGAGCTGGGGCGGCCTCACCTCAAGTGCTGGGGGCAGTTCTAGGTGCCACAATATAAGAAAAATTTTAAACTATTAGAGAGTGTCCAAAGGAGGGCAATGAGAATGGTGAAGGACCTTGAGAGGAAGCCGTATGAGGAGCAGCTGAGGTCACTCGGTCTGTTCCACCTGGAGAAGAGGACACTGAGGAGAGACCTCATTGCAGTTACAACTTCCTCCTGAGGGGAAGATGATGGGCAGACACTGATCTCCTCTCTGTACTGTCTGGTGACAAGACCTGAGGAAATGGCCTGAAGTTGTGTCAGAGGAGGTTTGGGCTGGATATCAGAAAAAGGTTCTTCACACAGAGGGTGGTTGGACGCTGGAACAGGCTCCCCAGGAAAGTGGTCGCAGCATCAAGCCTGACAGAGTTCAAGGGGCGTTTGGACAATGCTCTCAGGTATATGGTGGGACTCCTGGGTTGTCCTGTGCAGAGCCAGGAGCTGGACTCAATGATCCTTCTGGCTCCTTTCCAACTCAGCATGTTCTATGATTCTGTGTGAGTCTGTGCTGTCTTCTGATGTTTTAAACTGGTCTGAGGGGGAATAATTTTTTCTTTACACATATACATGACAAAAAAAAAGTTTGAAACAATCCAGCTGTAGTTTGTATGAGGAACTTGGCATGTCAGGTGATTATGTAATTAAAATAAAATTAAAATATACTAGAAATTTAAAGAAGAGGATGACACCTGAAGCCATGAGTAAAAATAATGAGATTATCAACTCTGTGTTCTTGAGATGGACCTAGATTTTATTCCCCAAACCACAGTCAATGAATAATTCCTCCTCAAATAAGTATGTGTTCTTAATTATTGTGGCAGAGAGTTCAGTCTCAAGGTGGAGTTGAAAACAGCATCTCCTATTCTCTAAAACTACTTCACTATTCTAACAGCAGCTGGTGGGAACAACACTATTCCAAATGAGCAGTGACATCAAGACTGAGTGTTTGCTCTGAACATTGCACATGTGTTTGAAATGAACTGTGGGATAGGACAGGCACAGGTAGTTCTTTGCGGAACTTATAAGAAGGTATATAAAATATATATATATGTATATATGCATATATATGTGTATATAATACTTTGTCATTATTTCTATTTTTCCTTAATGGTGTGGGGAGTAGTAGCTGGGGAAGGTGAGATTGCAACTTATAGTTCTATGAACAATTTTTATTTGCAAAGCTGCTTCTATCAGTGGAGTCAAGCTGTCATAAATAATATATCTAGTCACACTGCAGTCACTCCAAAATGTTATGTTTGCTCACACATTAGCTAATGGGGCAACAGTTAGAAGATGAACCCCTGCTGAATACTCTGAAGAAAATTGTTAGACTGAAATAAGCTAGATTGGACCCATTAGCCACAGGTGGCTTCTAGGGTAGAGGTTTATAATGGCCCTTAATCAGTCCTTTATTTCATCAAAGATATATAGAATCCTGTAGTCTTTATATGCATATGGAAGCTACACTCCTAAATGTGGTCTGAGGTACTCAACCTATTGTTGGTACTGGGTGTGCTGTGGCCCTGTAGGGATTCAGCAGGTTATTGGTGGCAGATTATTGTTATGTATGGAATCAACAGTTACAGATTCACAGAATAAGTGGACTTGAAAGGAACCCACAAAGATCATTGAATCCAACCCATGTCCCTGAACAGGACAACTCCAAGAGTCATGCCAGATGCCTGACAGCACTGTCCAAATGTTTCTTGAGCTCTGTCAGGCTTGGTGCTGTGACCACTTCCCTGGGGAGCCTGTTCCAATGTCCAACCACCCTCTGGATGAAGAATCCTTTCCTAATATCAAGCCTAAACATTCTTTGACATGACTTCAGGCCATTCCTTTGGGTC
>VXBQ01014775.1:44575-55503 GCA_013400175.1 Phainopepla nitens | reverse complement strand
CCAGGGAGGTCATGGAATTTTCCCTCTCCCGAGACATTCAAACCCCACCTGGACACGTTCCTGCTGTGTCACCTGCTTCGAGGGATCCTGCCTTGGCAGGGGGGTTGGACTAGATGATCCTCAGAGGTCCTTTCCAGCCCTAAAATTTCTGTGATTCTGTGATTAATTCGACTGCTTGATAACTTGACAGACTTGCTCAGCTAGCTTGATTTATTTGTGATTAAAATAATAGCACAATACAACTGAAGGGAAATAAACCTTTAAAAGCTTTTAAAGTCTAGCATTTGCTCTGTCATTTTGCTTGGGATGGGTCTTTTCGGTGTGTCTGAAAACACAGAAGTTGATTGTTGTTAGGGTTATTTTTCTGTGTTTTGCAGAGGTATGTATGGCTTGCACAAAAAAAAATTCAGCTTGCTTACATAAGCCGTGGTTATGCTTAGCTGTAGGTGGAGAGTTCCTGGTTCTACTTTGTGTTGTCTTGGGATTTTGACAGGAGATTTGTGTTAGCTACGCACCGCTGGCAAAACATACTGCCCTTATAAATTCATGGTTTGGATATTCAGAGTAAATCATGTGAGTACTGACCCAGGAAGGTCAGCTAAGGGGCAGGCAAAGAAATTCCTGATTTCCTCTCATCACTGGGTGCATTGCAGAAGGCGACTGTTTAAAAATTAAAAGTGTTGTTATTCAGTCTGTTTTCCACTTCTCTTTTCCTCCTTCTCATGGCTCAGGAGTGTCTCATAGATACATTATGTTTTCCCTTTTTTTAACTCTTCCATGTGTCTTTGTAGGCGTTTTTGTAGCATTCAAAACCTGCTATATCACAGTGAGAAATTACAGGTAGATGTTCCCACAGGTGAATTTTAGTAGATAGTTTTGCAGGCTTGGACAGCTGTTACATGAAGTTGTGCACATATTCTTTACGAATAGGTCCATTTTCTCTTTGGATGGCAGGAAATGCGATGTTTCTGAGATTGGGGCCCTCCTGGTTTTAACCTTTGTGGAAAGTGTGGCTCTGTTTCCCTTAGTGTGTCTTGTTCATTTAATTTTTGCTCCTGGTAAGTTCTTTGGTAAAAGTTACCTTCAGAAAATCATTATTAACTGCCATGGGAATCTGGAAGGATTTCAGATCATACCTGTGAGAGGTGTTGACGAGCCAACCGTAAAACTCCAGTTTGCTCACAAGCGTGTTAACTGTGCTGTTTTGTGGTAATCAGGTCATCAGATAAAGTCTGACCGCTGTGCTCGTGTAAACTGAACTGTGTAGCAGTTGTACACGTCTGATAAGTACTTGGAGCTTTTGTGGGGAGAGGGTTTCTCTCCCCCTTGTCTCGTTACTGAATTATGCTCTGGGAGGTACAGCTACTGCATTGTACAGATGTGTTAGCTGAAAACTTGCACTTCAGACAGCTGGTTTTTTCACGCATTGGTCCCAACCAAAAAAATGAGCAGTGAAGCTTTAGCTATGGCAGTGCCAGGGAAATAAAGCAAACTGCTTGTCTGCTTATCTGCCATCCTCCCCCCATCGTCATTTCTAGAAGAGAACTTGATTTTTGCTTTATTCAGTCTAGTTTTTGTATAAACGTTTTTAGACATGTCTAACATCCAAACAATGCCTAAACAACATTACTTTGTTGTCTTTACCACATTTTTCTGAGGGGCAGAATTCTATATAAAAATTCAGTAACTTGTGTAAAGCAATGAAAGAGTAAATGGAGACTTCCTTATTGACTAAGTACTTAATTTAAACACAGAATCGCATCATCACCTTGGTACCTTGACAGCACCTACTGCTCTTAATTTTCATCTAGACAATATGAAGTAATGGATTAAAACATCATGAGCTCTGTCAGCCTCTGAGATATTCTCCATTGCTTTCTGTCTTCCATCCTCTTTTTTTTCTGAAATGCAGTGTTTCCCTATGGGTGAGCACTTTAAGTCCCTTTCATATTGTTTTCTACAGTACTTGTGGGAGTGGAAAGGGATATTGCCACCTAAGAGGTTTGCTTTATGTCTTTCTGCTCTCTGTTTTGTGCTTAGGTGACTGTCAGCTGCACACACCTTGTGGAATCCAGAAGTGCACCACTGATTTTGTGTCCTTGACTTCAAATCTGAACGCAGCTCTTGAGGACTTTGATTTGGAGTTCTGCAAGGCCCTGCGGGCATACTCTGTGTGCACCTATCGCAATTCCAAAGCATGCCGTGGAAACCTAGTCTACCATTCTGCAGTGCTTGGGATCGGCGATCTCATGACCCAGAGAAACTGTACCAAAGATGGACCCACATCCTCCACCAGCCCTGAAATGACCCATGATCCCTGCAGTTACAGCGGCCACACAGAAGCGAGAGAACATCAGTGGGGAGAGAAGACTCCTCCTACTACTTACTTGTTTTGTGGCTTGTTTGGGGATCCTCACCTGAGGACTTTTAAGGATCACTTCCAGACATGCAAAGTGGAAGGCGCCTGGCCCCTCATAGACAACAACTACTTGTCAGTGCAAGTGACCAACGTGCCTGTGGTCCCAGGATCCAGCGCTACTGCTACAAACAAGGTAGAGATTTTTTTTATGTGCACTGTGCATGCATGGAGTAGTGAAAGGCCAAGACAGTTAAGTAAGTAATTTAGCCCATAGCAGTGAAGAAGTGTAGCAGCTTGGGAATCTTCTATGCAGTAGTATAAAAAGTAAAACTCAGCATCTTCTTTAATGAGCATCAAACAAAACAGGTTATTTTCTTCCCTCTGCTCCTGCTCATGACAAGAAAACCTGTGCATATCACCACACAAGGCTGTAAGGATACTCATGTAACACTTTAAAACAGTTATTGATTATTGTACATCTGTGATTGCCTCTGCGCTAATTAGAAATTCAAACAACCAGACAATGCTCTGAGTTGGAAGGGAACTTATAGAAAGAATGTATGTCTCTGCTTTTTATTAATTTCCTAAACTTCACAGCTATAATGGTAGAAAACAAATAATTCTGAGAGTGGCACGAAAAACAGTTACTGATACACCGATGGTTCAGAACTGAAACGAGGGCAAACTGCAGAGAACACCGAGGAGGTAGCAAGCTGAATGCTTTGTGACAAGGACTTAGTACCTTAGCTTTACTAAACAAGCAGTGGCCTTAAAATTGTGCCAAGAATATGAAACCCTTGTTGAAAGAGGCAAGAGTTAAGATTGCACTCCTCTCAGATACTTGAGGAGTCTAGAGTAGGAATACATCCATTACTATTTGATACCTGATGCCATTTCTTTAACTCAAGAAGAGTCCTTGTCTCTTCCTGCTAAATGCAGGTAGCAAGTGTTAAGCTTGCATTAAGCATGCATTTGAAGCTGATATTGTCACATACTTCTTTGGGAGTGAAGGGGCTTTTTTTAAAATTCTGGTAGTATAGTTCTTGTCTTGTCAAGCTACATCGGGCTGTATGTACACAGCTTCAAGACATTTACACCAAAGAGTTTTTGCTGTGTTGTTAAGCTTGGAAGTAGGTTTTTTTTAATTACTGGAATCAGAAGCAGGAGTTGTCTGTCACAGTAGGGTAGAACCTACACATCTTCTGTGGAGTTGGCTGTGTTAATATATCAGTTTTACTATTAAGTTTTTGCTGGATTCTGAAGTATTGGCTAATGGCAATGCTTGTATGAGTGAACATAGATTGGACTGAAGCTCAGAATTACATTTTCTTAACTTGTGCCAGTTTCAAAAACAGTCTTTATAGTGAATGAGTTCTGAAGGTGTGTAAAATAAGGGAATGAGGCTAACGTGAGTAAGCTTTGCAAAAGCTACTTACATCCCCTGCAATCTCCTCCAGCGGCTTTTTCTAAAGACCCTAAATAAGTGGAAGAAAAAGCTGCATTTCATAAGCTGCAGTAAGCTTTTATCCTCAGTTTTGCTAAACTCTTGCAGAATTTTCTTTATTTGCTTGTTCCTGATAGTAGAAGAGGAAAAAGTTGAGACTCTTGTGTACAAATTGTGTGGATGGCTACGGTGTGGTTGTAGTAGATAGGTGATCTTAAGTTCAGCCACATTCTGAAAATGATTGACTGTGGTAGCATATTATGCTGGTATATGTCTTTTCAAAGAGATAAACAGGAGAACACCAGGAGTAAATCTGTGTACATACTGAGGGAAAGTATGGTTTTAAAAGGTGTACCTTCTGTCTTTATTTATTCTTAAGAGTAGTTTTTTTTGGTCTTATTCTTTGACTTGGGTAAGATGGTTCTTCTCTTCTCGTAGTCTCTGTCATTGCCCAAGTACAGCGAAATGTGCAGAAGCAATTAAATAAAACGAGATCTATGGTTTACAATGCTAGAAATATTTCTAATGCAGATATATCTTACATGTTGCACAGTTCGTGAATTTTTTTCTCCTTTTTTTTTGGCATATAACAGAATTTAGCACATCTCTTGTAGGCAAGGAAGGTTGTTTGAATGTGCAAGTCACTTAAAAGATAAGTTTTAATACATGCCCTTTACTCTGTTATTTCTAGTAAGAGCAGGCTGCTATAAATGAAATAGAAAAGGCTTGTTAAGCTACTTTACCACTGCTAATTTCGTTCCTGTAACATTTTCCTCTGCAAGTATTCCATTTTGGCTGTGGTTGACTATCTGTTGCTGGATGTACTTAACTGATTTTGGCCACAGGGCAGCTTAAAGGACTTCTAAAGAGCTGCACGTCAGTGACATTTGTCTACATAGTGTAATCCCTAGCTGAGAGCATGCCAATAGGCCTTCTACCTTCATCCTAAGAAAAGTTTTCAGACTGTTCCATTTTGTTAGTCTGGCTGTTTTTTCCTTGCCTGTATTTGAAATAGATGTTAATTGAGAAATAAAAACAAAGGCATATGCTGAACTTAAATTGTACAGAAGCCAAATCAAATACTAAACTAATTAGTCCTCTCTAAAGCAGGCCTAATGAAAGGAGGGACAATAAGAGTAGAAGATTTAGTTTTTCCTGAATGCATTTTTAGGAGAAGTGGTTGAAGAAGCCATAGAAACAGAATGGGTAATATTCAGCCCATTGTCCTTTTGAAAAGTGCAGACCATCACTTGCCCTTATTGGGAGTTAGTACTTTTCACTTTTATCCTAGCTTTCTGCTGTACCAGTCTTTGAGGGAGTTGCTAATGAAGGCAACCTCATGTATGAAGTTTTCTTCTCTCTCCAAAACTTAAGAGACTGTGGGAACCCCAGCAGTCTGAGGACTATCCAGTAAGTTAATGAATGGCAAGAGAGTGCCAGGAGGACATTTCAAGTAAGAATGTGAGGAATAAATGCATGTTGTTTCTCCCCTACTCCTTACTTTGCATCTGGCATGAAAGTATGAAAAGCAGGAAAGATTTGCCTTGAATTCCTTAATTGGAAGAGCACATCTTGTGAGAGTTGTGTACTTATTCCCAAAAATGCTCTTGACAATTTGCTTGAAGGTGTGTTGCACATTTGTGTCACTCATAGTAACATCTGTTTTTCACCATGAGCAAAGCTATTCTGTGTTCTGTGGTCTAGCTGAAACTTTGAAACTCTAGGTTTTTGAGCTTGCCTCAAGTGCTTGTGCCCCTTGGCATAGGATCCTAGGACCTTAGATGGAGAAGGAAGATCATCAGCTGGTAACTGAGAAACTGAGTTTACATTTAAGCTCTTATGTTTTTTTTTCTTTCTGGCAGACTTGTAAGGGTTTTGAGTAGGTCTCTGTATTTTTGTTTGATTTCTGCAGCTCTGGATAAAGAGCTTCCCTGTCTTTTGCAGTCCCCTGCAGGGAGTCCTATTACAGGGAGCAGGTAGGAAGGGTATGGTAGGGTGCATTAAATAGAACATTGGGGTTTTTAAAATTTTATTTATTGTGTGCTTTATTTGGAAGGGTGCAAAGTCTATATAGTCTTCTGCTGCTGTGACAGGTGCTCTGGATATCACTGGAGTAATTGTCCCTGAATAGCAAATGAGGCAGGGATGCTTGGGCTTGCTAATGGAAAGCTTTCTTTCTTGCTTGGAGGTGTCTTCTTGTTTGCATTAATTGGAAATGGAGGTTTTCCTGTCCAGGTGTTTTATAGTAGATAGTTTGAGAGTGAGAGAGTGAATTTAAGGACACAAAGAAAGAAAAAAACTACAGAGCTTTTTACTATAGTGATTTATTTGGTATAAACTTTGGAACCTGGGAATTGGTGCTATCAACAGGGTAAAGGAATTTGGGGCAATAACTTCTTTTTACCAAGAGTCAAAACACTTTAAATATCTCTTTCATAGCATGGTTTCAGTTTTTAGAGGAAATAATTGCTGAGTGAGCACAATGTAATAGAAAAATAATTAGAAGTTGATTGGAGGATAAATGTTCTAATTGTTTTAAGAAGTAGAAAGATCAGGTAACTTGTCACATGTCAATATTCTTTTCATCTTTGTGGACATTTTGCTTAAGGCAGAGATGATTCTGTCTTATTACACAGAAACAGCTTTATACTACATTTTCGTTGCAGGTTGAAATAGAATCATTTAGGTTGAAAAAGACCTTTAAGATCATTGAGTCCAGTGGCAAACTGTCAGGTCCACCACTAAACAGGATCAGTCCCTAAGTGCTGTGTCTACATGCCTACAAAACATTCTTGGGGATGATGACTCAAGAGGCTGGGAAGCCTGCTCCAGTGCTTGACAACTCTTTCAGTGAAGAAATTTTCTCTAATATTCAATCTAAATCTTCACAGCACGGCTTGAGGCCATTTCTTCTCATCCTGTCACTTGCTGTTTGAGAGGAGAGACTGAGTCCCACCTGTCTGCACCCTCCTTTCAGAGACTTGTAGAGAGCAGTGAGGTCTCCTTTGAGCCTCCTTTTCTCCAGGTTGAAGACCCCCCAGCTCCCTCAGCCTCTCATCACCAGGCTTGTGTTTCAGACCCTTCCCAGCTCTGTTTCGCTCCTCGGGTCTTGCTCCAAGGCCTCAGTGTCGTTGTGGTTGTGAGGGGCCCAAAACTGAGCACAGGATTTGAGGTGTGGCCTCGGCAGTGCTGAGTGTAGGGTACAGTCNCTTTCAGTGAAGAAATTTTCTCTAATATTCAATCTAAATCTTCACAGCACGGCTTGAGGCCATTTCTTCTCATCCTGTCACTTGCTGTTTGAGAGGAGAGACTGAGTCCCACCTGTCTGCACCCTCCTTTCAGAGACTTGTAGAGAGCAGTGAGGTCTCCTTTGAGCCTCCTTTTCTCCAGGTTGAAGACCCCCCAGCTCCCTCAGCCTCTCATCACCAGGCTTGTGTTTCAGACCCTTCCCAGCTCTGTTTCGCTCCTCGGGTCTTGCTCCAAGGCCTCAGTGTCGTTGTGGTTGTGAGGGGCCCAAAACTGAGCACAGGATTTGAGGTGTGGCCTCGGCAGTGCTGAGTGTAGGGTACAGTCACTGCCCTGCTCCTGCTGCCCACACTGTGTCTGACACAAGCCAGGATGTCCTTACTCTTCTCGGCCCCCTAGGCCCTTGCTGGCTCATGGTCAGCTGGCTGAACAACCAGCATCCCTAGGTCCTTTTCCACTGGGCACTTTTTCACTCACTCCTCCACAGTCTTGGCAATGTTATAATAATGGTTGAAGTTGATGATGTTACAGGTCTTTTTCTACCCGAACAAATCTAGAATTCTGTAAAATGCATAGTAAAATAACAACATGTAGTGATACCTTCATCATTGTAATTGCACTGTGACACCAGGGAAGACAGTACAAGAACTCAAGAGTTGAAAGTGTTGTTTTTGTTCAAGGCACACAGGCCAGGCACCTTCTACAAATACATTAGGGTCTTTCTAGAAATGGCAGTTTTACAGCTTGATAACACCATCTCTTGAGAGGTTTTGCATGTGCAGTGGAATTTAAAAAAGCTTTGTGATCGTGTACTCATCAGCCCTGGCATCAATAGGAGTGGGAGGATAAAGTCCAAAATGAAATGTGCAGATTGTATGTGTGGGTTTGTTTTGGTTCAGTAATCTTACTGTAGCTGATGTTTGTTTATTGTATCCTCAGATAAGCCTTTATTTTCGTCCTTCAGGGTGCCGCACTGTATAAGAGCTCTGGACGTGCCCAAAGAACAAGGCTGATACACTGATAGTTTCAAAAATCTTTCTTTATGTGAAGATTTTGGCATTTGGATTTTTCTGTCCCAAGTTTAGCAAGGACAGCTAATCTCTAGTCTGTAAACAGTACTGCATAAGCAGCTTTGTGAAGGTGTTCTTGGGACCCAGACAGAGTGTGAAAAGTACTGTAGGTACATAAACATATATAACACATGTTGAGTTTGTTAGAAATAACCATTTTCACTTTTTAATGCTCTCTATTACCTTGGAAATTTGAAGAGAGAAAGCTCTGCAATGAAATTTTGCTTCATCTGCCTTTGCAACAGGTTCTGGAGAACCTGTCAGTACCATGATACAGAGACAGGAGTGTGTGATAAGGTTAAGTCCGTGCAGCACTCTGGTTTTGCTTATCTGGCCTGTGGGTTAGATGGATGTCACCCAAGAGACAGCAGAGTATTCAAAATCCGTGTCTTCAGCTGCAATGTTTAAATACAGGTATCTCCTTGGAAAATCTTAATGGTCTCTGTTACACAGATTCTCTGTTTGGAATGTCCTTGCAACATACATGGAGGTCTTTATTCATCTAATAATCTTTCAGCTCTCATTCAGCATCCCGTGTTATTGCTAATCTTAAATTAGGGTGAAGGCTTCTTCTTTCTCTGTGTTCTGAAACTGTGTGCATTTCATTGTTGTAAATGAGGGAGTTCTGGAGAGAGCAATTTGGTAGCTGCTTCCTGAATAATGCCTTGCTTAAATGTTTTATCAAGCAGCCAGTTCAGTGTTAAAACAGTGAGATTTCTTTTTTGCTCCAGGCTTGTTCGAGTGCTAAGGAGGCTTAGACCTTTACCTCTGTACGTGTGTAAATCATTCTTTCCTCACAGAAAAACACAAGTGTGGTGAAGGAAATAGCACTGCTTCTTTATCTCAGCAGGCTTACATAGAAGTCTGTTTCATCCAAACTGTGTTACACAAAATAAAAGGCCTTTTACTGCATTATGTTCTGGATTATATGCAGAAGTACTAATCACTTGAGAGACCTCAAGTTTCTCTTTTGTAGGTTGCTGAGCTTACTTTACTGAGCACAAAGCTGTGAGGTGATCTTTCCAGCAGCAGGGACACTTGTGCGTTTTCTGGATTTTGAGCATGAGCGTGCCAGCTCAGCTGTGGTTCACAGACATCACTTTACCAAATTACTTGGCTGCAGATGGTCTCAAGCGATATAGCTGATACATCTCATGTGTATAACTGATTAATGCAAGGAAAAACCGTTGGAAAAATGCAATCAGCACCAGTGAGAACATCTGAAGTCAAAATAGTAAGTAGTGTCTGTGTTGTGAGACAAACACTGACAGAGTGTCAACCACCTGGGATGAACAAAATACTTGAAAAAAAATGTAATATTGTTTAGGGTATGTCTGCATACTCCAACGAAGAAATTGTTGCAGTGGGAGGAGAGAGGTAGGAAGACTTGTGTCTTATACGACTGGTGTAGAAAGGTGAGGATAATGAGGGCAGAGATTTTATTCAAATTGTTTGTAACTGGCTCTTGATTTAACCTCTTGCTCTTACTTTAAAACATAGAGACAGAAATAAATGTTGTGCAGAAGTGTGATGGTTAACTGAAACTAAAAAGTGAGTTTGCTGTGGAACAGATTCTAAGTTTAACCTTNNNNCAGATTCTAAGTTTAACCTTAGTTTAAAAATCCCTTCTGATATGTTTTGAAGTAATCTGAGTCTCTTAGCAGACTACTTAAATCATAGACTGTAACTAATTTGATATAATTAATCAGTGATGAAGATGATTATTAAAATATCTATTCTTAAGGAAAGTGTCTTTTGACCATTTCAAAAAGTCATTCCTAGTCATTCCTATTTGTTTTTAATATTTAGATGTGAATTCTCATTCTAATTTTTGTTTTTGGAAAAGCTGCTAGACACTCCAGACTTGGTCTGCCATATAACCTCGTTATTCCCTTCAAGTAAGACTGGAGGACCTGCTTTTTCTTTTTTTGTGACTTACTCCAATAAGCAGAAAGTCCTAATCTTAAAAAAAAAAAAAAAAATTAATTGCTTCATGCTAATGATTTTGGTGTTGAAAGTCACTAACTCTTCAAAGGGACGTCTTTGGGTATCTTTCAGTCTTGCCTTGTTTCCATGTGGACACATTTTTTAGCATAGTGGAGTCGAAGTGTCAAATCTCCCAGCTCCTAGGCCTAATGTATCCAGGATCGCTAAGCTGCCATTTGACTAGCTGTTCTTCTTGGTCCTGAATATCCCTTTCCCTGATTTTGCATGGTCTCATTCTGGTTTTGCCACAGGTGCCAGCATTGTGGGAATTACTCCGTTTTTACACTTCTCTGTCATTGCAGGATGCATTACAAAGTGTTAAGAAACTGTCAGAGAGGAGATAGTTATGATGCCTAATTAAATATAAAGCGTTTTTCTTTCCTGACCTCAAGGCTGTTGCCACATGCTGAAAGTCTTGCTTCCAGACTAACATAAGAACAAATTCAACATTTGCTGTCCGGTAAAGTACTGCTTTAAGCCTGTGTAGAGGCTGTTTTCCTTAGCCATCAGTTGTGGACAGCAGTCAGGTTTTAAGGTACTGGGCAGTTCCAGATACATTCAGTTACAAAAGGAAGGGGAATTGAGATGATGATTTCTTTCCACTAACTTTGCTTTTTTTTTTTTTTCCCCTCCTCCCCCACAGATAACTATTATCTTCAAATCATACCGAGACTGTACAGATCAGAAGGTATATCAAGCAATGACTGATGACTTGCCCGCCGCTTTTGTTGATGGTACAACAAGTGGAGGAGATGGGAGCACCAGGAGCTTGCACATTGCGGAGAAGGTCAGTGGCAGACACGTCGAGATGCACGCTCGGTAC
>VXBQ01014775.1:9345-28168 GCA_013400175.1 Phainopepla nitens | reverse complement strand
TCAGATAGAAGTTATCTATGTACAATCAGTGTGCATTGTAACAATTCTGTCAATAAAGTAATAATTCAAATCTTCTAAAATATTAACTACCTGCATAGCACATTTGACATTATTGCCCATGTTGAAGAGGGAACATATGAATTTACAATTAATTTTGATTGATTTGGATACTGAAGTGTTCAGGTATTTGACACACCTCCTTTAAAACCAATGCACCTGAAAAGCTTTCCAGAGCACAGTTTAGCTAGATATTTCTTACCATTTCTTAACAAACAATCACAACACTGACAGTTTAATATGGAAAAAAGACCCCCCCCAAAACAAACAAACAAACAAAAATTTCCCAAATAAACAAACCAACAAACCACCAAAAAACCCACAAAAAACCACCAGAAAACAACTAAAAAAAAACCAACCCACACAAACCCCACCAACCCAACAACAACTAAAACAAAACAAAACAAACCCCAACAAAACAATAAAAAACCCAACAAAACAAACAAACAACTCCCCCCAACCAAAACATGTAGCTAAATAAGGAGCACTGAATGGAATAAAGTTCCTTTTCCCCATTTTTAAATTTCTGAGCAGTGACTCCATCAAAATCTTTTATTGAAACATGTAAGTACACTGATTTTGTTTCATAATTGTGACAAGAAGTCCTGAGTTGGTGGGGAAAGGAACGATCAAAAAAAGCCTGAGGGGGGAAAAACTCATTTAATAAATTTACAACAATTTACAGCCATTTGTTTGTGTTTCATTTTTTATTATTATTTGTTTGTTTGTTTTGTAAAAAGGCATTGTAACTGATCACAAACAGGAGAAATCCTGGCTATTTTACATTTATAGGTACAGAATTTAAATATTCAAGCTTGTGATGAAAAGCGGCAAGGTGGTCGCAGTGTACAATGTAAACAAGTAGCTTTGGAAAGTGAACAAAGTCCTTGAGAGTTCTTTACTAAGAAAAAAAATTATTCTCCCCATTCCCTCCTGAAATATGAGCACAGGTCAGTGTTTAAAAGTTTGTTTACAAACATAACTTAAAACATTATCAGCCTCAAACCACTTTGACATGAAGAGTTTTATAGTAAGATCCAGTCTGAAATGGGCAGTGTTGAGGTCCCTGTAAAAGTAAACATCTTCCATTTCTTAAAAAAAAGTGCCACAGCATTTGCAGCACAGTGCAGCATAAACTTTAAATACAAAAATATTTTTCTTCTGTTGGGATAATAGACCTTGCATCCTGGAAAGAAGTAACAATACTGCTACTGATAGAATATCCCGTCTGTATCTTTCAAGTCATGTAAGGCAATTACTGTGTTAATTTACTGTATATGGCTAAAAGAAGTTCCAGAAAATATCAGTCTTTGTTATGTTTTCCGGCTACTCCATGTATGTTCAGGTGTACTTTTGTGATCTGATGAGTGTTCAAATGGAGATCTGTGACCTAGGGGAGATCTTGAACCATAAGGAGACCTCTGATCCAGTGGTGACCTTGGGCCACTACTTGAAGCTCTGTGGTCCATTTGCCAGTCTGAGTGGTACCTATAATCTCTGGGAGACTTGTGATGGCCGTACTCGGAAGAGGAACGGTGATCTGAATGTATCCTGTGGTCTGAATGGGAACGGTGATCCAAATGAACCCGGCTGTCTTTCAGACTCCCTTCCAGGCTTGACCTGTGGTCTCTGCTCCTGTAGTCGTCTACCTTTCTATGTTTACTATCACTGTAGTATCTAGAAAATAAGAACTTACTTGTATTAGAGTTACTGGTAATACATCAAGAGCCACAATTATGTAAAATTGACAGAACTGCATTAGAGAAAGATCACTGTTGCACTTTTGTGTTACTCAGAAAATACTGTTTGGTGCTTCCTACAAGCATAACTACAAAAACACAATGGGAATTCTGACCAGATTTCAAAATTGCTCAAGAAACTCACCTGCTGTCTTGTTTGTAGTGATCCCAGTCTCTGTGATCTTTTCCATTGCTGAATGCTGAATAGGGCCTTTTCCTGGAGTCACTTTTCTTGTAAGCATCTCCCTGATGCCTGTCCTTATGATGATCGTGGTATTGTGACAGATGTCTGTCAGAGGCGTAGCTGTCCCTGCTGCTGTCATCATGGTTTGTATTCTCCTTCAGTCTTTCCACATCTGTTTAAAAAAGCAGAGGTTAAAAGGAAGTATCATAACATCTTTACTTCACCTAATTCCAACAGCACTTCTACCCATCAGCTGTAAACCAGTAAGAAAGGGACATCATTTAAAAGAAACAGGATCTAAATAGCTGAAAATCAAATGCACTAATGCTGGTGAACAGAAGAAAACCTCAGAGTTAAGAGGAAAGCAAGCTAGAATGTAGATGCATAGGACTTGGAAACTGAACTTCCCTACCTCTCAATTCAGTCTAAGAAGCTAAATGTCCAAATGAGCAGTGAGTAGAGGGTACCTTCAGTAGAGCAATTTTAGATAGAATGGCAGCAACTTCCTCTCTAAGAAGGGATGGAATTAGTATGATATACCTTGTTAGCAAAAGAATTTCAGTGGTAGTCCTAAAGTACATGATTATTGATTTTAAGTCCATGACAATATACTTGAAGGTTCAGTAACACAAGATTAAAAAACAGCACTACACACAAAAAGGCAGGTGTGGGAACATGTGGGGAAAAAAATCAGTGCTACTGACAACAAAAGACAGTCCCTGTAACTAATGACAGACTGTGACAGACTAATAAACTGCATTCTTACACCACAGTGATACTGCAATAGCAGTATCAAACAGTCACAGAATTTCCAAGAAGTTTACAGGTTTAAAGTAGACCTCTTGCCCTCTTCAAAATTTAACACAAAAATTGTTCCTTTATTTTTTTAAAGGATGCTCAAATAACCTGGTAAGTACCAGCTTCACTCTCCACTCTGCTGGATTTCACCAGTAAATTAGTAAAGCTTTAAGAATTAGCCTATCTTTGTGGTACTTAACTGTGGAAAACAGATCCAGGAGATGTGTGAAATGAAATAAACATGAATACTTCAGGTATTTAATGTAAGAATATACTTAAAAGTTTCTTACCTGGATTTCTAATTACATGTGTATTCACATTGCCGCTAATATTCTGATCGTTGTGTTGCTAAAAAAGACAAGTACATTGGTAAATGTTCTTATTGGTAAATCCCAAAGTTCATTTGAATACACTGGAAAAATACCCTAACAAAAGAGACTACTATACTACAAAAACAAATACTAACTTGAAGTGTATTTCTGTGCTCTTCATAGTCCTCTATATCTAATCGAAGTTATAACAATTAAAATACATATTTGTGTATTTTGAAAGGATGTGGAATATTACCTGAGACTCCTGACGTTTTTTGATTGCATGTTTATACAGCTTGTGCAGCTTTCTGGCATCAAATTCTGTAAACTTAGAGACAAAAATCCACAAATTTCTGAGGAAGAAGAAAAGAGAAGTTGTAATTCTTCTTTACATTTCTTTTCCCTGTATTATGTAGCAGAACATGGATTTGATTGAAATAATTTGAATGCTACTTCAGTAAACCTGAAATGTTATATGATCTACACAGTATTGCCTAATTTCACAACAAATGCTATGTAGTTGTAAATATAACATTTCAAAGATTGATTCCTTTAACAATTTTTCACTTTTTAATATTTATCGTTAAGTATTTCAGAATGTGAAGTGTGTGGACAGTAGTACTAATAAGAATTCTATGAAATTTTTGTGACATGCTTAATTAAAAACATAGCTATCAGTTTATATATATCTTCTAAAAATTTGTTTGAATTCTAAGTATTTAGCAATCTGTAAGTAAAAAAATTAAGTACATAAAGGAAGTAAAAATTCTTTCAAACATGAAATCCCTTACAGCATAGGACACTTGACCAACAAACTTTATTATATTAAACCATCAGCAAGAGAAATTTTCCACAGACTTTGAAAGTCTGGTCTTACTTGGTTTTGAAACCAAGTAAGAGCTGTGAAAGAGAATGGAAGTCATACAAGGTAATAAATCTGTGCCTAATCTGTGCTTGGAGGAACCAAATAATAACAAATTAAGATTAAGGAGATTAAGATTAACAAATTAAGATTGAGATTAAGAAATTAAGGCCATCAAGATGCCAAAATTCTGAAGAAAACTTTTCCTTACATGATATCAAGTAAAGTTTTTTTACAGATACTGATTTTTTTTTTTTTTTGGTGAAATTTGCAGGGGGAATGCTTAGATGAGTCTACAGAGTAACAGTGTTCAAAAATATTTGAAGTGTGGAGATCCAGGAAGCAACAGAATGCTCCTTCACTGTGACTATTTAAACTGTGACAATTTCTGTCCAGAAGACTGCATAAGTAATGAATAGTCAATGGTGTGTCTAATGAGACCATTCTAAATATAAACTACTTCTTATCAAATACAGCTGAAATATGTACTTTTTATCTACACATAATATGATAGAATTATTATGAATAACAGCTCTATTACAAGTTTCCACATAAAATAATAAAAAAATTTACCAAAATATAAGACATAGATCTTGTTTTTGTATCTCAGATCACCTTACTATTTTCAAGTAAAATCAGCAGAAGCATATTACACTAACAGAATTCTTCAAGAAAATGCAACACTTAATAATTTGATATATATAATCACAGGATGTATTTTCAAGCATAAAGACATTAAGTAAACATTCTGACAAAACTAAGTCAAATTGCATTCAGAACTTATAAATGAAAAACAAGACCAGTATTTTTTTCTTGTTTCTTTTTATATGGTCACCTGATACAGATGCAAACTCTTCCCTCACTTTTGAAGTGCATCTGAGTACATTATGATACTTTTATCAAGTCGTAGTTAATACAAAATACATAATTTAATTTTAGAGTACATTTAAAAAAAAAAATTAAGAATTATACAACTTGGAATTATACATTCACCACGATTTTAAAACTGAGTATTTTCAACAGGAATTAATAAAAAACGAACATGACCTGGAGTTGAAAAACCAGATCTTTAAATGGTTTTGACTAAACACAGTGGTAGCAACGAGTCCCCAGCATTTGCTGTCAGTGCTAAGCAAAGAGATGTCTCCACCCACTGGACAAAATACAGGGCTCTGCATCAATGCCTAAAGTCAATCCATTACAGGTCAGAACAATGTAAAATCACCTCTTAATAGACTCCTATTTAAAACAGCAGAAAGATACAAGAAAGGGGGAACAATAAATAACTAAAACCTATTCTTCTCAATGGAATCAATTGTAGATTTCCCTTTTTCATGTAAAACCTAAGAAAATAACTTACTTTCTCCACTGTTTAATTTGTTCAGGATTTGTGTACTCCTTTAGACATTCAGTAATATGATCCCCAATTTTGATAAGACACTGTCTAGTATGTTCCAGCTGTTCTCTTTCAGAAAGGCCCTTCTCTGGTCGATCCAGCTGTTTCAATGCTGCCTTGACAGGTCTCATTCTTTCTTTGCACTGTAAAATGGAAAAAATGAATGTATCAATTCAAAAGCAAAAAATTGATTGCAAAGCATGACCCACCTTTTACTGTGATATATAACCACAGGTAAAGACAGTATTGTTAGAAGTCAAATGAAACACAAGACTTCCTCATAGGTCTTAAAAACGTTTTACATATTTCCTCTGTAAGATTATCAATCCAATTGGAAATTCACTTCTTTATGAAAGCATTAGATTGTATAAAATACATATATCAAGGTGTGGAAGGTGCTAATGTGTATATCTCAAACACCAGCAGCTGCATAGCTGTGAAGTAATTTTTTTTTTTTCTGTTCAAAACCCACTGCTGTGGGCTTATGTGGCAGATCAGGGACTAACACAGTGATTTTCATTCCAAGTGTGTAAATTTACCAATGAAACTTTGCAAGCCTTTGCAGAACCTCTCACTTTTATTGCTCTTTTCCCCCACAAGCATCCAAGAATCTAGGGTGATTTCCCCTTAAGGGTAGGACACCACACTAGGATATGAGAAAGCACTAATTTAATATATAGGATTCCTGAGGAAAAGGACTTACTACAACTGTATTTTACAATTAAAACTTTTAGCACAATCATGTAGGACAAGACTTACCCTCTTTAGCACCTACAAAGCTATACAAACTCAATGGCAAAATTGAGTATGAGAGTGTTCAGTACATTTCGAACAAATACTTTCTGCAACCACTACGCTTGGCATTCAACAAAGGATCAAAATTTGCTTCTCTGAGCATTTTTTAAACCTCACTCCTATGCAGATACTAGCAGAGTTATGCTACTTAGAAAGGTAGTTTGGGTATAGCAGCACAAAGGTTGGAAACAGCCTCCAAGATCACTAAACCCCCTTTGACTGAACACCACCATCCCCATTAACCACACCAAGTCCCACATACAGATGTTCTTTTGAACACTTCCAGGCATAGTGACTCCATCTCCTCCCTCAGCAAGCTGTTCACTGCTTAACCACTTTTACTGTAGAAATCTTTCCTTACATCCAACATAAACCTCCCCTGAAATAACGTGGGGCCATTTCTCCTTGTCCTGTCACTGGTTCCCTGGGAAAAGACCTGACCCCCACCTGGCTACAACCTGCTATTGGGCAGCTGTAGAGAGTGGTAGAGTCTACCCTGATCCTCCTTTAGGCTCAAAAACCCCAGCTCCCTCAACCACTCCTCATAAGACTTGCACTCCAGACCCTTCCCCTGCTCCATTCCCTTCCCTGAACTTGCTTCAGCACCAAAACATCCATTTTGAACTGAGGGGCCCAGAACTGAACACAGCACTTGAGATGTGGCCACAGGGAATGCCTAGACTAGCCACAGATAAAGGTTGTGGATTCTTGAATTTTCATATTTTGAATCCAATGTTTAATAATAAATCCAGATAAATCCAGTTGGCACAGTTTAAAATGCAGACATTTGCTTAGTCACACATCGAACTCCAACAGCATGGTGAACATAACACTCATAACTTGTCATCAAGGGCACAACCAGTCAAGCCTGAACAACATTTCCATTTGAAAGTGCAGTTAAGTATATTTAATTAGACCGCACCTGGCCATGGCATAATGATAAACACCAATCACCTCCTTCCCCCATTCTAGCTACACGCTATCAAACCTAGAAGAACCAAAGAAATACCTGGAAAGGACTATCACCATTACCAGGTAAGCATCTAGGGACAACTCAGAAAAACTGGGGAAGCTGTTCCATTGCCATCTTGTGCCACTAAGTAATTAAGCATCTGGTTTACATATTGCACTTGCCACAGATGAAGTGGCTTTTATGGAGTGCAATTCTTAAACAGAGAACGATGAGAAACATATAACTGCACATGGAAATCAAATGATTTTCTGTCATTAGCCACACAGATATATCCACTTGAATCACTCAAGGCCCATGCTGTAACCCACACGACAGTCACTTGGATTGTTTAGAATAAACTCATGGACAGTAACTTCCATGCTCATGAGAATCTGACTGGTGTCACAGCCAGCACCCACAACAGACCCAACAGACCTGGCTGGGAAAACCACAGCTGTTGAAATCTGAATGACAAAATAACGACAATTGTTCAAATTAACTCATTGACACTTTTCCACAGGCCTCAGCCAACTCATAAAACTTCATACAAATTGTGCATATGCATATTTTTCTCAAATGTTAATTCTGATCTTGTAAGCAGTAGTGAGTAAACAGAATTCTTTTGGTGACAGACATTACCTCAGTAAGATACTTCTACGTGCTTTAGCATTGTTTCTTCCTGTGTTTACTAACTAAAGTCTGCAATACTTCAGAATGGAACTGCTGAAACCTAGTTTCTCTTGCTATCTTACAAAGAAGAAAAGTATATATGATATGGTGAAGCCTATCAATTCCAATTACATTTATTCATATCTGCTTTTTAAGAAGCAGGATATACAAGTGATTCTTGAGGATAAATCTTTAGAGTTTACATTCTCAACCTACTAATCCTACAAACTCTTGGCTAAGTTTTTCTATTATTCTACATAAATACAGTAAAAAGCCAAGACAAAACTGCTAGAACAGAGTCAAAAATGGCTTTAGTACACTGTCAGTAACATTCATTGATCCGAGACTTAGCAAAAGATCACCTGTGTTACTGTGCCAAGTAACAGTATTAAGAATATCATTTAGACCATTAAGTATACACACTAATTTATCAAAAGGGGACTTACCACACTAAAAGTTTTCTGATCTAGCTCTTCCGATTCTTCTGATATAGGAACAGGTTCACTAGATGCAGTAATATGAACTGGAGTATCCAGCAAAGGAATTTTTTTAGTTTTTTCTTTATTTTCTGATTTGATTTCATTTACCTAAGAACAAGATACAGAAATATTTAAGTACATTCTATTTTGGTTCTGCAATTATAATGATCCCCATAACTACTGCAAATATGACAATTCCCTTAACTACTGCATTCTCTTCAATATGTAAGAATAAAATCTATGCTGACATTCAATGACAGTACATTTTACTTTCTCTGTGAAATGGGAAAGGAAAATGGAAACAATTCTTTTTGGCACACATTCAGTCCAATTAAGAGATCTATCACTGAAGATCTACTTCCCCATTTCAAATGCCTGTCCTGGTGGTTTCAGGTAGTAAAAATAAAGCTTCAAATGACATAAAAGACCTTAATGAAATGACAACTGATCAGATCCAAAACTACGTTTTCATCTCAAAATCATTCACATAAACCTGGCAGCCTTCTCTAGTGCTACGTAAGATAAGTAAACCTAGTTACCTTCTCTTCCTTTACTTCTTTTTCTTTCTGTGTAGATTCTTTTACTTTGTTTTCTCTCTTTTCTTTAATATCCTTTTCTTTTAATTCTTTCTTATCCTCTTTTTCTTTTTTCTCCCTTTTCAAATCCCTCTTATTTTCCTTTTCTTTTGTCTCTCTTTTTTCTTCAGCTTCCTTCTTTATACCAGTATCTGGCTCAGGCTTTTCTTCATTTTCTTTCTCTGCTTTAAATTTTTTATGTGGATGTTTCACTGAAACAATCTCATCCTGCAATATGCAAGCATATATGTCACGTCAAACTGGGTTCCTATCTAAACATGTTTGCAACTATCAGATTAAAACACTTTTTGTCTGTGCATTTTTTATTTCTGGACATAGATTTATCTAATCACCTCTCAATTAGAACTGAATGCAGTTGGTGAAGAAATATGACAGCTATGCACTCACTTCCCTGATGGAACAAAGCAAGTATTGAGGCAGTGGGTATGAGAAATTGTGTTCATTTAACTTGGAATAAAGTTTGAATTTAGTCCCTTTAAAGGCTGTTAGACTGAAGAACTGAAATCTAAAAGGAAGTATGGTCTTGCAAAACTGACCTGATCATCAGTGATGGGAGATGTTAGAAGACCTCTGATCTAATTAGCTTTGTCCCAATCCCATATTAAACACTCATAGAAGGTAACAGAATCCCAACTTTCTCTTTTTCAGAAGTGTTCATTCTACTAGGCTTTAAAAAAATCTTTAGTTACAGACTCTCTGTTAGGTACACATTTAGCTGTTTGGAGGTGACCAGAGTATTACTCACTACTCTTTATAACATTCACTGAGAAAGTCTGAGATAGAAACTAATATCCTTTGAGACACAGAAAAATACTATAACTAAAGTATTATTATAACACAGGTGGAAGAATCTCTATCATGTTTGAATTTATTTGAACCTACCAGAAAGGCACATACAGAAACTGCTTATCTTTTGCACAAAACCAGAAGACTGTCTAGTACTTGAACTGAACAAGTTACTTAAAAGAGGTATGAAGTTATCAGCCCAGCCAGGGCTGTATTTCAGTGTTTAAGCATCATGGAAACTTTCTAGCAAAAATCCAGTGATTTAAAAACTTTCCTGATAATTCTAGCATTAAAATAGGCAAGTTTTAAACACTTCACACAGTATGGAATCTAAGTAACTAAAGCCAGTTGTTTAGGAAGGTTGTACTATACAGTCCAGTTTTCAGAAATGCAATTCTTACTCAGTGTCCAAAAGTACTGAAGTGACAAGTACCTGTTGTTAAAAGACAGGACAGCATTCTAGGCAGTTTCCCAAAACATAGTTAAGTCAATCAACTGAGCGCAGTGTCTTCTCTTTTGAGCGGAGATGAAGACTTAATACTTATTTTTGAAGTAGACTGAGCAATTAATTTGTTTAGTTTTAGGGTTTACTTGTCCCTGTTAATTTGCTAGGAACTGTGGCAACATTTACAGGTCTTCATCTTACATTCCAGGCAAATTACTGTAGCTATAAACTCAAGGCAGTCTACACTGAATTTTTTTTTTTTTATTCATAGCTTCACATTTTATACTTCATAGTACAATTTAAATACATACACTGAAAGAGTGGTTAAAAATTACTATTTTTTCATAGACTTATCACGGTTTTTCTAATTTTAACTATGTATTTCTGTAAGCATTTTTTCTTTTAGAACAAGCTGACAATTACAATGGCTTGCAATTGTTTGCTTTAAAATAGTATTTTATTGATACATATAGAATTGCAGACTTATTTCAACTGCTTTCAAATTAGCTGCGACATGACCCTAAATTTTATCCAAATTTTTATGTCTAGTGATTTTCCTACGTGATAAACAACAAAAATAAAAAGACACAACAAAAGCATATTACTAAGATTAATAATCAGAAGTAAAAAACCCCAACATGATTAAATAGTCTTTCTGAAAAATGAGAGACGTGACGTATACATGAGCTTTCATATGCAAGCCTTGAAACATAATTTTTTATGCTGCTCATTCTAATTGAGCTTGATGATGTTTTTCTCAGCCTCAATAAAAAACCCTTTACCTTAAGAATCATTACCAGGAGCTGCAACACATGAGGAAAACCCAGTAGTTTTACAACTGTGATTTGCACTTCTAGCAAATACAGCTCTAATGACTTTAAAAAATGTTGAAACTGAGCAATATCTCTAGTAATTAGACGATAGTATTTTCATAACAACGTCAAAAACTGCTAATTCCTCATTTATTAGTTTATAATTAAATTGAAATAGATACAGCATGCTTGTACTGATGCAACATCAATTGTAGTGGCCACAGGGAAAGGATGACATTCAGATGTTTTATTAAGCTGAGCAGAAGATAAAGTACAAATTGATACTAACAAGAAGAACTGAATATTCACATTTACTGTGTGAAAGATACTCACCTTGCTATTCTCATCATCATCTTCATCAGATTTTTCTGAGGGTAGTGGCGAAGAATCACTTTTTATTTCTTCTTTTAATTTTGCAGCCTTTAGCATCTTATTCTTCTTAGTTCTTGTTTTTCTCCTCTTTGAATTGCCCTGAATGCAAATTAAGCTCTTTAATCATGTCAACTGACAAGCATCTTTGCACTATATTTGCAAAATAAGATCTGGTTTACATCAAAGAGAGGATTCCTTTTATTTTATTTATTGCCACTAATGACCACCACTTTACTCAGGACTGGAGACTGAGCTTAGTGCAAGAGAAGAGAATACACACAAATAGTAAGAGAATAATACAACATGAAAATTGCAATTAATATCCTGGGTTCGTCTTATGTACTAGGATTAGCAATGGAGTAATACTACACAAATAAAAAGCGCAGAACTAAAAAATGAAAAGGATCATGTGGCATGTCCATTAGCATACTGTTTTACCTTAGTAATAAATGCCACATTTTACTTACTGCTCCAGCAAGCCTTTGTGCTTCCTTCCTCGCAAGGTCTTTATTCAGTAATTTAATGAGGTAGTCGGCACGGGTCTGTAACTGCTTTGCCTGGGGTTTCTTATCTGGATCATCAGGCAAAATCTGAGGAGAAAATGGTAGCATCACAGCTATGAGTACAGATTATCAATTTTAGATGTTAGCCCGGAGCACACAGAACAGAAAAAGTTGCGCAGAAGGATGTGGTAAACAATCCACTCCAACTATACTTCGGAAATATGTCAGAATGTTTAGAGCAAAGGAGAATTTCTTAACAGTTTTCATTTTTCTCCAATGAAACCAATGCAAGCAACCAATGAAGAATCTTGGAAATTGCCTCAGGGTTTAAAACCAGCTCAAGAAACCAGCCTCAGATTTCTGTCTCCACTTTGATACTTCATCTAAGAAATTCCAGACACCTGTACCAGTCAGTCACAGAACTCCTGGCTCTGTCTCATTCATCTTCCAAGTGCAGCTACCCAGAATACAAATATGTGGTTTCAAAAGCTGGACAAATTAATGAAAGGCAGGAATGGAACCATTATTAAGCAAATTTGGACACAAACCTGGCTCCTCAAACCCCAAAGCTATAGGTTGTTGCCACTGTCACAAAGTTGATGTCACCCCAGGCTTTTCCTCACTATCTGCTGCTCACTATTGCTAAGAAGCTATTGCACTAATTCTAGCACAGCTGCTCTCAATGTTGGGAGTAGAAGACAGCTTCAACTGAAGAACTCAGGGATTAAGCAGGGATGGAGAAATCAAATTAAATTAAGTCTCTAGAAGAACCTCCCTTCTTAAAAGGTCAAGAAAACAAAATTAACAAAACCAGAACATTTGAAATAAAGAAGGAAAAGACTGAAAAAAATGAAATTACACAGGGCCAACCACGTGAGAATATGGAAACACAAATGATTGCAAGAATGCATGCTTCAAAATACTCAAGACCCCAGAATCTAGTAATAAACAACAAGAAGGATATGAATTATGTATGAAGTACAACTGGTGTATGTTTCTGCAATTTCATTTATAATAAAATAAGCTCTTAACACTACTTAGCAGCATCAATACCTAAGCAAATAGTCTTCAATCACCTATTGTAGATGACATACCTTCTGTGTCAAACTGAGATCAGGATCCATTTTTATCATTTCCCAGCTGCCATAACCATATTCATAGATGCCTATTAACAAATTGGAATCATCTTCCTTACCCCAATCTATATCAAAATGAGCAGCCTTAGTGTGGCATGGGATGACATATCTAGAAGAAATATATTAAAAAGACAAAGAAATGATTTTTACATCTGAAACTTAGTGAGGGGGAAGGGAACATACTAAAGGTAACATAATTAAATTTATTTTCTCTGCTAAACTGCTGGTAAATTTAAGAAATTATTCTTAGTATTTTTAGAAAACAGTTATTGAAATCAGCACTGGAATGTGTTTTAAAACACATTAAGACTAAAATATGAAGAACAGGTATCTGTCTGCAGCCATGAGCTGTGTGACAGAATTGGCTAGCCACGAATAAAAGCAGAAACCATTATCCAAGTGTTTTAACTAAGTGGATAGTTTAGGAACTGCAATACACAAGGTGGCAATTTCAGAGGATAGGAACAACTACTGCTGCACTTTGATACTCCTTTCCAGCAGAGATGACACATTTATCTCCTCAGCAAGCCTGAATTCTAGTCCTAATTATTACTAGTAACTGAACATAGTTCATAGTGCATACAGCTGACAAGCTAAAGCTGTTACTAGCTCTGTGGCAAAGGAAGAAAAAGACTAAGTACTGCTGTGGAGGTGGTTACCACTGCCAGAACTTAAAGGGAATAGAGGGACAATGCTTTTAATAGTGTGTTTGAGTCAAAGCTGCAAAAAAAATAAAAAAGCTAGTCAGACTTGAGAAGTTTTCTGCATTACTACTCCCTTAAAAATATGCATAAATCAGTACCTTTTTCTTTCTTCTGGATCTGAAGGAATGGATTTGTGCAATGGTGCCAACTCTTCTTCATGAGAGATAACTAACTTTGCATTTACTTGCACTCCTGAGATTCGGAATGTTGGGCCTTTAACCTTCCCAAGTCTACCTCCTAAAATAAATGACAAAGCTATTAAAACATTTACCTTTAAACGTAACAGCAGAAAAATTTAAAGAAAACAATGATACCACATCACCTTTTCTTGACCAAATGCTTGAATTAAATGCTTCAGAACTGAAAAGCCCCTACATAACAAGAGTACTTCTACATTTCACAGTAAATCAAAAAACTACTGCACTTTTCAGCGGCAGAGTCACAAAGGGGGAAAAAGTCACCTTACCATAACCCTGGGGTTTTTTAAATCATCCAGTAGTACCCCAACACTTTGTTCGTATTTCCCAACGAAACTGTTTTCTGTTATGATCAGAGTGCAAGAGTAACTCATTCTTCTTGACATTTTTCACTGTCCCCTCAAGCCCCCTGAATACTGTACCTGCTCTTTCTTGTCCAGATGAATTGTCCTTTAAGGCTTTAATGCATCCATTATGTACAAGCTCTCCCAAACGTCTGAGATCTGTCTCTGATTTATCAACTAGCTCAGCATCTCTAGCTACAGCATCTAACCTGTGATGAAAAAAAAACAACTTATTTTTGTAACTCTGAAGATTTGGCAGTTGTGAATTCAAAACAAGAAAATGATCACATAAGTTATCAGTGATCTGTGGTTTCCATTTGATGTACAATTTTGATCCAAGAAAAGCAAAACTCTAGATGATTTAGGTATGAGGACAATAAAATAAGAACAGTAAAGAAACCTGACCCTAGTGTTAATTTACTGCACATTTCTTTAGAAAAGAAAATGAGTCATTAAATCATAGATACATATATGTATCATATGATCATACGCACTATAAATATTTTTATGTACTAACATGTTTAAGGATAGGAAATTTTTCTTAAAATAGGAATAATGAAAGAAGCTTAAAAATGACAATTGACAAATATGTAAAACGCAACACTAACTTTGACAGTCAGAGTGGATAAACTGATAGGCTTTCAACAGGCTTATCAAACATGACAAGTGAATGATTATCACCAGTGAAGATTAAACAAGCCAACAGATAAATATAAATGGCAAGATCAGTTGTGTGGCTGTCTGCACACACACCATATATGAAGAAACAGAAGACACTACACTAAAGTCACACTATATTCAAGATGATATATTTCCCCGACTGCCTAAAGTTTCATGGTACATTCTAATTTTTATAAAAAAAGAGATTCCAAGTTGCCACACAAATAATAATCAAACAACTTTACCTCTCAAGAGGGCCACCAAATTTCTTGTAACTCTTGATAAACCTAGTAACAGAAAACATTTAAATATATGCTTAACAAACAACATTTTTTTAAGTTGTATCGATACAATTGTTAAACTAAGTATAATGCTACGTGGGACAATGGGGGGAAAAAAGGTAGAGAGAGTAGAGCAGCTTCAAATATTCAGATAATGGAAATAAAATCAATTTTGTGAGTTGAACAACTGACATAAATAAAACAATAGAAGATATAATTTATTTCAGAAATCACTTTATTAATTTCACAAGACTGAGGATTCCGTAGCTCTATGTATCTAAAAATGAAAACTGAATGTGGATTTACAGTAAATGAAGATTTCAGACATCATGTTACGTGTAGTTATACAGTTATTGAAAAGAGCAATCGGAAGATTTTGGAAAATGACATGAAAGACAATCTCTGTTGAAATATTTAAGCAATAAAAAGCAAGTGGAAATATTTGGAGGAGAAAGGAAAATAAATTTAAAAAAAAAAAATAAAGGAAGAAAGAAAACTTCCTCAACAATGAAACTGCTTGTGCAATCGCAAGAGTACCCTTGAAAAAACTACCAATTTGCCTTACTGTTAGGTGAGATAAAAAGCCAAAAAAGATCTTTGAAGTTATTCCTCTAAAAAAACACTCTGAAAACTTTACAGCATTTTATAGAAACATGCATACTTAAATTTCAGAAGCAAAGTAGCATTTCACAAACCAAAAAATGTTAACCAAAAGAATTCCTCCTTCTCCTACCAAAACAATAATTCAGCAAATATTTAGCACATACAGTAGGGACCGATGATGGTATAAGTTTCAAATAGGATTTTATATTTTCTTAATTTTAAAAAAGCAGGATATAACAATTCAATTATAGTGCCAAGAAGTTTAAAAAGAAAACAAAATCCAATCAATTTTTTTCATTTGTCACCATATAGATGTAACATATTCTTTCAGCACTGCAAGTTTTGGATAAATTGTTGGAAACCAGATTATTTTGCTTCTTTCTTTTTAAAGGAAAGTTCACCTCTTGTAAAAATCACTGTCAGTAATCATCCCATGAAATTACTGTCTTCATAGGCTGCAGGAACTAAAAAATTTAAACCAATCATGAATATTTTTCAAACCCAATTTTATATCTCATTAAAATAGATTCAAATTCTTGCTATAACAGTTCACTATGTCAGCACCACAACATAAAAATATTAAATGCCTAGAATAAAAAGATTTCAGGAAAAACAGATTACCAGCTGTAGTTTTAAGAATAATATTATTAATAAAAATAATTGCATATTTTTGTCCCTTTAAATATGCATGTCCTCCCATATCTTACCGCCTTATCTCTGCATCACTAAATCCTTTAATATTTTCCCGAGGAATAGTTCGTGGTCTTCCACGTTTTTTTGGCCTTTTTCTTTCTGAGATGGAGTCACTATCAGATCCAGAATATCTTCTACTCCTACTGCGCCTTCCTTCGCTGCCATTGAAGCTAATCTGGAATTGCAGAGCAAGCAAGCCACATAAGTAACAAATATAAGCAAGTTTTACCTGCTCTGTCCAAAAACATGTGTTCAGAAAAGGAAAANAAAAAAAAAAAAATTAAAAAAAAAAAAAAAAAAAAAAAAACCCACCTAATCCCAAAAGCAGCAAACTACACCAAAAGCAACACAGAACTGCAATTCAGTCAGAATCAAGACACACCTGTTTTGCACAGTTTCTCATCCTTGGAAGCATGTATATTTCTTCAAGTTCTTTTTGTCTTTCCTCCTCTTCTATTCTTCGCCTCTGGACTTCTGGAATTATTTCTTCCCAGTTTCTTGAGTTTCTTTCTGGTTCCAACTCAATATCATCTTCATCCATATTGGAGAAGTTGGCCACCTTGTACATCAAGATGTATATATTTTCATCAAGCCAAAATATGACACAATTTAAAAATGCTAATCAACTACTATTTTAGGAAAGCAAAGTTACAGATGCTGTATTTTATGCATTTGTACATATATATTTATATATTTCACCTACTTATATAGATGCTTTTGTTTTATAAGATATAAATAAAATTCATAAATACAAAACGCCTAATGAAACAGTCTCGAATAAAAGTACTTTTTTTCATTTAGGAAAGACAAGACTCCTTTCAGCATGGGTTAAGATGAGATACAAGGAGAATCATGCCCCTAACACCTCTATGATTGTTGTTTAACTTCCTTCAAAATAGAGCTAACAACATTTAAATGCCTATTTAATGTAAAATTATAATAATGTAAAAATAATCAAACATTAATACCATGCAGATATCAAAATATGTTGTGAATGAGTGATTCGCAGGAGAGTTATTTATTAATCTCCTGAGCTAAACAAACATATCATGCTCTGCCTTTTTTTTTTTTTTTCAGACGTAATATGTTTAACTGATAACACTTAAAAATACCCAGCATTCCAAGTTTACTGTGGGACTAAAAGCAACTTGGAGAAACGATCAGCTAAGAAACACAAAGAATACATTGCATTTGATGACATTATATCTGTTGAATAACAAAGGCAGTAAATAAAACACAAAATTAAAATTCTAATTATTAACACATTCATAAATACATCTCTTTTTATTATCAAAATACATAACGTATTTTCAATTGTTTATACTGATGATAAGGTATCATGTATAGGTGGAAAAACATTTTACTAGGAAATGATACGGAGTTGACTAATTGAGGCATCTACTTCTGAAGAATGAAGAGAGAGATAAATAGAAGGGAAACAGTACTGTTTAAAAACAAAAGTATAATTATGTATGTTACATTATAATTATGGCAGGAAGAAGGGAACAGAGCCATACCTTGAACTGTGAAAGCAACTCATCTCCTACAGTTAATGGACCTGGCTCATTTTCCCGAGTTTCAGCCCTCTTCAATATTTCATCTATATCCATTTCCTGAGGATAAAAAAAAGAAACTTCTCTTTACAATTAAATAATTCATACATATTTTCAGCTGTTTTAACTACCTAGTCCAGAAGTGCTACTTACTTGAGGCTCCTGTTCTTCCCCTTCAGGTTCTTTAAAAAGTTCCTCAGCACCAAACTTCAAAATTGCTGACAACTCCTCCTTATTAAAAGGCGTTGAGCTGAAATAAATGGTGTTTCAGGAAAAACATTTTAACTTAGTAACTTGGAAAAGTTCTCTATAATCTTGAGTCAATTTTGCTTTCTTTTTACTGTTAAATATAAACTCTTCATATATTTGAGATACGCATTTAATAAGCAAATAAAAATCTACAAAGACCTTGCATCTTATGTTTTATCTTTCATTTACAAGTGAAATATTCTTAAGGGTAAGTTGGTATAGAAACACAAAGGTACCTTGAAGGAGTAGAGCCTGTATGTAACACAGTTTTCCCTGTAGTGTCCATTCTCTGAATTACTAAATGATCCAACACCATCTTTTTCTTGGCTCGTTCAAGAATATCTTCTTCTACCGATCCTTTTGTGACTAGTCGATAAATATTAACCTGTGTGTATTTGAAAAACAAAATATTTTAAAAGCAGAAATCTCAGTCTTCATTACATAACTTCTGAATTTTTTCATGGGTTTCAAATATGAAATACTAGTTTAATCACATTACCACAGTCTTTACAGAAACATTTTAAAGAACCCAAATAAATAGTCTTAGACCTTTCTTTACAAACTTCAGTGACTTGGCACGAGCATTGCAATAATGCCGTATTTCTGATTGTTACTGTAAGTCTTCTGCAAGAAGGAGACAATCCTGT
>VXBQ01014774.1:0-98906 GCA_013400175.1 Phainopepla nitens | reverse complement strand
GAGGAAGTTCTCAGAAAAATAATGTCCATGGGTGACTTTTTCCCTCCTCACCAAATATAAATTAATGCAAAACTAGAACACTCTGGTACCTTTCCTGTTAAGATTTATCTATTTACAAAAATAAAAGTAGAGAAATTATTTTGGCTGATGCTTTTAATGTATGAATGCATCACTTCTTTTAATATTTTTAACACAACTTCTGAAGACAATTTTTTTTCAGTGGGTATTACATACATTTCCTTCTGGGACAGAGCAGTTTTACTTTAAGAATACATATGCTTAATTTGTACTTTTTGTTAGTATCATATAGAGTCCAGATGTAGATGGCAAATATGGCCAAATAGTCTCCCTGTGGAAGTAGATAGATAGGAATAATCATCAAGCAGAAGTCTCTTCAGGAGACATATCAGAAGAAACCCTTTCTGTCTACTGAGCATGTCCTGACAGACGTCCCAGCAACACTCTTCACTCTGAAACAGACATGATGTAGTGATGTGGATTCGCCCATTTCAATTTCCTCAATTTTTGCTGTGATATAGGATTAGGATAAGGACAAAAGCAGGCTTCAATTTTTGAAGGGTATAAAGAAAAAACTTTTATTAATAAGGCTAAAAGAATAATAACATTCAGAATAAAACTTTCAGGCCACTTCTCCTCCCCTCTCCCACACCCTCTTTTCCTTCTCACTGACAACACACAGAAACACTTCAGTCAGTTACCACCTTGAGAATAGTCTTTTCTTCAGTTCAGCGAGGGAGAGGAGCCTCCCCTTGTCAGGCTATAGGGACTTTTCCACAAGAAAGTAAAAAACGAAATCTCATGGCTTCACTTTTCATGAAGAGCAGCTGTCCAGGGAATCTGCAATCATGAAACTCCTCCCATCTTCACAGCCTTCCCAAAGCTGTGCTTCTGGGCCATGTCAAACTCATGGAGTATTACTTTTAAGGATGAGCTGTTCAAAGCAGAGGTTCTCTTCATCTATCTTTAAAATCATCTTCATCTCTGGGAACAGAGGTTTTTCTTCCTCTTCCCTGGGAGCAAAGGTCTTCATCACTCTTCTCTCTCTCCCTCTGTTCAAGCTTCTTATAGAATTGCAGCTACTTCAGTATCTTTTTATTCAGCATAGATGCCTTTGCTCATGGTCTACAAGTTGAACACTTCTTTCTTCATGATTTATAGGAATATTTAGTGTATCACAGTCCATCCCCATAGCTTACAAGAGGATTTTCAGCCTAAATACATGACATCTCCTCATTCTCCTTCTATCTGGGACCTGAGTCCTGCTTCACTGATCTTGGTGCCTTCTCTCTGTTCTTTTTCCTCTCACTCAAGGAAGGATTGAAGTTTTATCTGTGCACTTAAAGAGTTAAGACCTCACATGGGGAATGCAGAGGCTGCGGCCATGCTGGATCTCAGGAGGCTCAAGCCATGCTGGGAAAGAAGGGCCAGGATAACGGGGAGCCAGAAACACCAGCGGCTGCTCTGGGGGGATGGGGACGGCTAGGATCTGAATCAGCCTCCCTGGGCCTCAGCAGCAGCACCCACTGCCGATGGCCACCCCTCCTCCCTGCTGGGACAGGCTCCACAGGCTTCCCAGCCAGGGGGGCCGGGCTCTGCCCCTGCCCAGGCCCACAGGCCATGCGGTGGAGCAGGCCTAGGCCTGCCAGACCCTGTTACCTGAACTCAGGCTGGAAGAGAAAAGGAAATTCATGGGGTTTGCTCGCTTCAAAATGTGAATTCACAGAGGCAGACCAAGTCCTCCAATTGGTTTTCCAGGCTGTCAACACCCAAACCAGCCTCTAACTGGTCCTATCAAGTCACAGAAGAAATTTTCAGGAAAAAAGGACTGCCATGTATGCCCTCTTTCCTCCCCCCCAAAATGCCAATCAATACAAAACCAGGACACATGAGGAAAAGATCGAGTTTCTGTCAAATTGCTCAAATGAAATATCACATCAAGTCAGTTTTATATCAGTTTTATAACAGAAGGGTCCATGAAAACATAGTCAACATAAGATTCCATGGAGTTAAACTGCTGTACCTTTTAAACAAATTTGGACCAAACAGAACAATTATTTATCACATAAATGCTTGCTTGCTATGATACTGGTGTTTCTTGTTCACTACTGTAAGGTTCAAAACCAGATTTGCAATATTGTCAAGCAACAAAAAAATTTAGGTGAGGCAGCATCACATACACTTTCCCAGAATGAAACATATTCATATTTACAGGTTTGTGCTCTTTCCCACTATCTAGGGTACTCTATCCCTGTTCTATTATAAAATGTTATGGAGCTTTACATATCCAAAACAAGTATTTTGAGATCAAGTAGCAAAGTAGCTATTCAATACTTAATAGTTGTGTTTAGGTTAAGTTATGAGTGGCTAATGAGTTACATTCACTGAATTTTTTGATAGTGGAATTTTCATTACACTTCAGAAACCCTCTAATTTAATGTAATTGCTGTAGATTCTGAGGTGGAAAGAAACTTGCATAAACATTTTAACTAGCTTTCCAAAAATTGGCTTGCCTCCTTAGTTGCTGTCTTGCACAGCTTCATGTGTTATACACTTGTCTGGTGAACAAGCTTACGTAAGTTCCAGATTCTGTACTTTATCTACTGTATTACATGTGTTAACAGTTCTATAATGTTCTGTGTATTTTATCTGGCAGTGCTTTAAGTTTAGATTATGTTACATTTTTAAAATTTTGCTAGTTAGAGTGGGCCTTTATAAAAGTCAATTGAGATTTAGTGTCCAAAGATCTCTTAAATGCAGGACAAATTGTATGAACATCTTCCAAAAGTACCCATTTTAATATGCTTTCTTACTGCTCAGAAGGGCATTTATATTGATGTGTGTTTTCAGCACTGTGTGGAATAGTATGTTTCATTTTTTAGGAGCAACACCTAAGCATTTCCCACTTCCTACAGATTTGTGAGATTCAGGGCCATAGAGCAGGGAGGCACTTGTTTTGTTTATTATCTGGCAGTAAATGTAAAGGGAGAATAAGCTAACACTTGCTTGAAGTGCCACCAAATACATTCTTCACTGAGTTGTTGACATACTCTTCGCTGAGTTATTGAAGAGGTCTTCAACATACAAAAAAAAACAACTGGTGACTTACCAGAACAAGAGGCTTGGTCCCATCCCTAGCACCATTTTTCCAACTAAAGCTCTAAGAAATTAGGAAGTCTGATAAGTTGCTCTGAATTGTTCCTTTTCTTTGACATCTCCCTCCCTAGTAAGGAGATACCTGATGTCACAGGGCAACATGCAGTCACTGTCAAGCCATTGTTTGTAAATTTGGTCTTGTCCTGGACCATGATGCACAGGCTATCTCCTGTATCGTTACCTGTTCTTTGGCTGACCAGATATGTGTCCTGTTGTGTGGTCAGAATACTGGTATGTGTATGTGCCTCTGTAGCTCCCTGCATGTGTCATCACTGCACAGCACCATAATATCTTTATTGATATTATCTTTAGATCAGGTGGTGGCTATGCCATTAATGCCTCCACCGTGGTAGTATAAACTTCTCAAGATAAGAAGATGTATATCATTGATTAAGGGATGCTTTGATTTGCTCAGAGTTCATGACTGGAAATCTACGCATCCAGTGCAGCTTCTGGATCTGGACACAGAGATTATTTTAATATATACATAAATCAAATTCACAACTACATTTTCTCACAGTTTGAAATGCTGGCTGCTTGAAATCAGAGGGAGTTTTGTCTTTGTCTTTAATGAATATTTGGAATGTAGGCTTGATCCAAAGTCCTTTGTTATAAGCTTAAACACATGCTTAAGTATTTTGCTGAGTCAAAGCCATACATTATATATGCAAAGAATGTTTCAAGTAACTGTTAAAATGGTTTTACTGATCAGTTTATATATATATATACACATACATATAAAATACAGTTAAGTACTGTTGTAGCCTGGATAGCTGCTAATAGGGTCAGTGGTAAAGAGGCAGGAAGGGCCTTGTATGAGTTCCACAGAGATGTTTATTTCAGCCACGCATGTGGGTAGTCCAGGGTCAAGAGCAAAGGCAAAGGCTAAAGGCAAAGGCCTCCTGGTGAGGGTCCAGGTTAAGTATGAAGGTGATAGGGGCAGGGAGAGCATCAGTGACCAGTTATCAGGGAGGAAGGGGGCAGTACAAAGGTGGGGTTACGGTGTGGGAACCAATGGGGAAATAGGGTGGGAGTGACTGAAGGACTGAGGGACAGGGAGGGGGCACAGGCCTGACTGAGGGAACAGAACAGGGATACATTGACATAACAGAACAAGAGTTTTTGTGAGAGAAGCCTCTTGTGTCTCCCTAACTTAGGGAATGCCTTTCAGGATCTCCATAACTCACTCTTACTGTATTTGTTAAGAATGCTTCTCTCAAGCATTCTAAAATTAAATGTTTGAGGCAACTGAATGAGCTCAAAATGAGAAAAACAATCAAAAGTACTCATAAGACAATTTTCAAAATCTAAGCCATCCCCTGAGTCCCCAGTGTCCAAACAGATTTTCTGGAGCATCCTAGAACTGTCAGGAGGGAAGTGGGGTTTTCTTGGCATGGCTTATCAGAAACTGAGTCAGGAGAGGGTTTCTTCAGCAAGGACTGATTCTCTGCCAGCCGTTAGCAGTGCAGTTGGCTGTGATTGAGTCTCTACAAGGTAGTATGGGGGTGGTGTGCCTGTTGGAACTCCAAATAGCAGTCTTAATTCTGAAGAAAAACATTGTTATCTTGGCAGACTTTCCTTTCTTTCCCTCTCTCATTTCAAAGTACTAATAATTTTAATCTTTAATGGTCAAATCTTTATGGAAAGCATAAAGAAATTAACAGGAGAGTTTCCTAACAATATGAGGTTCCAAGTTTAACAAGTCAGACATTAAACAACAATTGACATATGATGTGGACTGGTGCATGCACATAATAATCCTGATTTCTTTTTTAAGAATCTTTATGGTTTATCTCAAGCTGTCAAATGTTATGAAAATGAACCATATACATAAGTTAAATGTCAAGGGACATTTATATACAGCTTGAATGTAGCACATTCTAAAAGCAACACAGAGCAATATATTAAAAAGTTATCTGATTGCTAGTACATTAAGTTACTTCATACCTAAAATACAAGTAAGAAGAAACAAAATGACTCAGCATTGAAATGATCATAAAGGGGACACACACATGTGAGAGAAGGGGAAGAAGAAATGCTTTGTTTTATGCAGGTATTTAGTATCCAAACAAACCGCAGCTCATTTGTAATAGTTTTTCTTACTGGTATTTGTAAAAAGCAGCAAACCAGAAGTACCAGCACCTAGCCCTAGAAACTTTGCCTTGTAGCTTTTAAAATTGATTAAAATCTGGCAAACTCATGATTAACTCGTCCAGACAGCAAATACCTGACCTCACTGTTTGTTAACTAATTATCAGGTCAAATCAACTGCCAGAATTAAGAATATTTAATACTCAAGAGTGCAGATCAGCATTGTCCACAATAGCGATAGTAATCTCCTTATGTAAAACTTTCCTCAATATTTCACCAGTAATGGTTGAACAGCCTCATTTATGCATCAACCCTTTTAGAAAATGTGCCCTAACATGTCCCAAGACGCATATACAAAATGCAATAACTTGCACAGAAATAATGCCCTACAGTATGATAATATACAGGCACAGGAAAAAATTTATGGTATGTAAAAATCACTCAAACACTGAAATGAATACTGATGTGGAATTTTTTTTCAGATATGGGTTTATACACTGATGATCTACTCACCTAATATGACTAAGAATTCAGAATACACCCTGTAGGGAACATCTAAAGACAGTAGGTTCTAAATCAGATAGATGTGTTGAAAAACAATGTTCTCTCCCAATTCTATTTGCCATACATGCTTGCCAGGAAGTTATGTAGCACACTAGTGGGGAATATTCCATAAGGCCCAAGGTTTTGCCTATGCAGATATATACGTGGAATAATCAGTGGAATAATTTTCCACACAGAAATGTCTTACTGGCTGCCAGTTTTTATTTTCTATACCATTCCTTAGCTTCACTTTTTTCATCACTTGATGGCTTAGAAATTTTGTGTTGTTCACTTCAGTGATAGGTATTTTACTACAAAATATTTCCATTTCTGAAAAAAAACCAAGATTATTGCAAGAGGAAAATTGAAAATGCAGCAGTTCATTTTCCATCTGCAGTAGCCTTTCAGTCAAACATCCTAGCTTTGCTGACCCAGCAGTCAAAACTGAAAACACCACTTTCAGTTATTGTGGGGTTTACTAGTCTTTTCAGAGTAGAAGTAAAAAGCACAGGACAGGTAACTACACCGTCACTGCAAGACTACAAAGTTTCATTTCAGACATATAGTAATCCTAAAATAATATATATGAAATGAAAACCACACTCATTCCCAACTAGAAGCTTTTCTAGACTTTCTACCTGCCATATGAATGCATTGCCATTTTACTGACCAGTATTGTGAGTTATGGTCCATGCCCTCTACTCTCAACACTGTAGATGTTACATCAGAACCTAGTTCTGTCTCTTGGCCTCTCTTTTGGCTTATTTTGTAAACATTTCTAAGTGAGTTCGTCATACTTCGGAATGTCACATCAAACTCTTATTTGGGTGGATAAATGCCCAAATCAGATAAAGATCCTTGTCACACAGGTGGCTTCAATTCTTTTGTTTTAATTACAAAATTTGGTTTCACAAAAGTCTTCTACTTATGTTTCAGAAAAAATTATGCTGCTTTTCCTCTTATTCACTTCTTTGTTGACTTTTTGTGTAGATTTGAAAAACAGAAAAGAAAGTGTAAGTTAAAAAATATTAAACTTAAGAAAGAAAAAAGAAAAATTCTGAAAGGATTAGTAGATATACGTGATAATGATGTATGCATGCATGTGATTTATGTCATTTAACATTTGTCTGTACTATATATAAAAACATTATTTGAAAGAAAATTTGAAATTACTGAAATTACTGGGGGGTTTTGTGGGTTTTTTATTTCATAAATACAGACATGTTATTTCTGAGATGTAGAGATAGAGAATTCGCTATTGATTATGTAGGACTTTAGAGGAATAAGGTATTGGGTACAAGGTTTTTAAATTCATCCTAGTCCAGCTGCTAATCTACTAAAGCAGTATTTCATTCATCCTATTCATCTCTAGACTGAATCTTCTAACTTTAGAGACAGCAATTTAAGGAGACGTATCTTTCAACTGATGCTTCACTTCACACCTTGGTAGAATTAGGCTCATAGGTTCTCTTAATTTTGTGAAGCTATGGGGTCCACCAGGATCAGCTCCTAGACTAGAAGCAGCACAAATTGTCAGAGCTTTTAGTGCAAGCAATAACCCAACAGAAGAAAATCTACTGCTTTCCAGAGTAAATAGTGCCTACAGGCAGTATAGAGTGTCAGCTAGTAGACTGGATTTCAAGTGGTCTCCAGATTGTGCTGGTACACCATTCTGAGAGAAGAGTATCAACCCTGAGTGATAGTAATCTTCTGGGGATCCCTCATAAATAAGGATGAAGTCAACAGTGTGAAGACTCCACTTGACAACTGATTAGGCTGCTAGCCTAAAGAAACCACGTGATCATTTCACTGAAGTGTCCTGTCTGAGGTCTCAGCAGTATTTGAATAAACTGAACACCCTTGTTTTAGCAAAAAACTTAGGAAATTATAGTCTGCAGGGTCTCCAGCTGCTTAACCGCGGGAAAGGATTTTAGAGGAATGCAAAACAACCTCTATCTTTACATTGGTCATGTGTTTGGAGAGTGTATAGAATAAAGGAGCTGTGGAGCATTAGCAGTGAAGTGAATGGGACTCTGTAAATTCTAAACAAAGTGATTGACTAACTCAGGGTTTAAAAATTTTGAAAAGTTGAAAGCTGTCATCTATTTTTTATTACATTAAGTGCACTAATAAATGGAATTATTTGAAAACAATAAAAAAATCACACTAGAGGAAAGTAAAAAGAATAATTAAGGAGAATGTTGGTTTCTAAAGCAGAGTTTTACTTTCAATTGCATATTTTAAGTGAAAACAAATGAACCCAAAGAACCAGCAATTCCTCATTAGAAATCCCTTCCTGTCTCAATTACTCTGTTCTTCAGTTCTTGCCATATTTTCCTTTCTCTGGTCCTCATGACTGTTTTCCCACCACAAAGAAGGTCTTAATTCTCAATGTAAAAGCAGGAATTCACACAGGAAATATTCGTCCTTATATTAAAAATAAACTTTATTTTCCAAAGACTACCTCCTATATACTTTCAGACGTATACCATGAAGATACCTTAAGAAGGGCAAGAACAAGTGCTGTTTCTCCCATTTTTTTGGCCACCTTTGAAAAGCAGCTTTCTCCATACAGGTGGCTTGAAGCCTTCAACATATTGCATCTGTTTTCTTTGATATGCTTAGCACAGACTCCTGTGGAGACATTTTCTTAATTATGAGTCAGAGAAGCTCTTGGAATCCCAACTGTCTCTTTTACTTTATCTAATCGGATGGGCTCATTTGTCCTAAATACTTTGCTTTGCAACCCTCAGAGTCATCCTCCAGCAGTATACTACAACATGTGTCACTCTTTCCCTACTAATATCCAATTAGGCAGTCATCCATCTTTTGCTATTGCCTTCTCTAATCAGAAAGTCATATGCAGAGATGGAAAAGAACTATTTTTTCCATCTCTTGTCAATGTAGATTCATTCCCTAGAGTATATTTTCTAGCGTTATGTTTATTTAACTTAGATTATTACAGATTTTTCAAAATAAAGTTCAAGCCAAATTATATGAACAGCTTGGATTACACCATTTGGGATTTATATGATCAGTAACCAATGCCAAGAGAATCAATAGACAGGAAATGACATTTAAATGTGAGCAGAGAAATAAATGTGCTTTTTGCTCTACAACCAATACAATTCATATAAATAAATATTAGTTAAATAGATTCTAGTGGAACTCTAATGGGTCTTTAGAAAAATTTGATCTATCTATTCCTAGCAAGGAAGCAAGAGGTAAAACAGAGATGGTCATCAAAGGCCAGATGTTTTACATTATCTACAAATTCGCACCACTAAATATTTGTCTCCTTTGTTAAAAATCATCAGTGACAGTGTGAAATAGCTGACCTTTTCAACAAAAAGAGCCTAGCCTTCTCCAGGAGAAGTACATACACCCAAGCTCTACCTGCTCAGTGGACGTGACTAAATCCAGAAGCCTGTGCAGTGCCTGGGCAGTCAGTGGAGGCTCCCCGTAATGCCAGTGAATCCTGGCTGCCATGTTAGTTATTGTGATGTAGTCACTTGCCCACAGGGATTTGGGATGAGACCATCAAATTTACCTAATGTATGTCACTAAGCAGTCGTCAGATGGCAATATTAGGTTATTCCTGGCTCACAGTGACAGCTCGTCATGCTTTCCTGATGCCTCTGGACCTGTGTTGCTGGGTTATTCCTGCTCTATCTTCTCTCACCTTGCATGCACAAAGCACATATCACTATGCAAGCAAATAAAAGATGGAGAGGAAGCAGCAGGAATCCAGGTCAAGTGATCTCTTACCAGAGGACACAAACAGCCTTGTCAATACTGTCTCTTTTGGTGTAAAGGAGGTCAAAGAAGTGAGAATTGCTGTCCAGAGAAATGAAAAAGACTATAGGGAGAAACAAATAAACAGAACAAGGATGATGACACAGACAGGTCTTCAGCTTTCTAAACACCCTAACACAAAGATGTGACTACACCTAAACAGAGTCACTGGATGAAGTGTAAACATGACATAGGTGGATTTATAGGAATTCTGCCTCTAAATTAACATGCAAGTTGATGACATTTCCACTTAGCCTTGCCTGTAGAAATAAAAGCCCTAATTCAATAAAAAAAATTGATATACTAGAAGTTTAATTAAAAAATCATAGTCACACCAACATTTTCTACTTGGCTTTTTTATAGAAGCAATGAAATAAATATGACATAAAGTCCTTTAAGTGAAACTTCATTTTCTGCTGATGAAAGTCATTAACTTTACACACTGTCTTCCTTTTATAATAAGGTCAAGTTTCAGTAAACTGATGAAGAAAGCTTCTTACAAAAGGGAATAGGCTAAACCAACAATTTGTGTGTAAGAAATAGTCACTTTCATAACCCTCAATCTCATTGAGCACATCTACAGTAATAAATTAAATAATTCTAGTGAATGTGCACAAGAATCTGGATTCCATTGTCTAAATAGCTAACACTGACACTGATTTTAATGCAGGAAGATTACTCTCTCTGTGATTTCCCTCACATAATCTGGAAACACTGGAATAACTAGCCCAGATGGTGAGGGCGCCATTCCAGTAAATATTCAAGGTCAGGCTGAATGGGGCTTTGAAAAACTTGGTCTAGTTGAAGACGACCCTGCTCATGGCAAGGGAGCTAGACTAGAAGGCCTTTAAATGTTCCTTCCAACCTAAACTATTCTGTTTCTATAAGTCTATGATTCTTTATCAGTTTTCAGGCACAGCTCAGACATAATTAAGAACTCAGAGGAGGTAGGCATCCTCTTTGGGGAACTAGAATAGCAGGTTATTGTGACTGTGGGCTGCTCTTTCCAAGGTGGCTTCAGATAAGAGTGCCAGACATATTTAATTTGCTGTCCCAGACTTGACACGTGGAAGCACAATCCATCCCAGAAACAGAGAAAGGAAGTGAAAGTTCCTGCTCTTTTCTTTCCCTGTGTCTGCATGGTTAGCAGACATGCTGGCATACAGATACCAGTATTGGAGTTTTCCCATGCACACTGACTTCATAGTGAGTGGCTGTGTGAAGAAAAGATGCACTGTATGGAGGATAGGCATCACTGTTCATACCCCATTCTTTTGCTTGCTGTCACTGGGTACTGTTTTTGCTGTGAACTGTGAGATAATGTTAGGATTTTCAAGGGATTACAAAAAATGGAGGGTGAATTGTTCCAGTCAATAATTCAGTCTTTCTTCACCCTGTCTTCAGTGATAACTTCTCTCTCTCCATCAGATTCGAGGCTGCTAGTATGGTTTTGTATCTGGTGAAGAGATAGCACATTTAGCTGTCAAGAACTTGAACACCATGATAGCAGAGAAAAATGAGAATGTTAGGATGACAGATAATAAATAGAAAATGATGTGTGCTGAGAGCATTCACTGACCATCTGTATATGGCAGAATGGTCATTCTGGGCTCAGGAAATAAGAAATCTGAATGATACATAGCTGGGATGACTTACTGACTTCAGACAGGGAAGCCTACATTTTCAATATTGTATGTAAATTTTGTCACATCTCCATAGCAGTGACACACTAAAATCAGAACTACTTTGAAGCATGAGAACTGAGAAAGTTTTATCTTTGGGGTGCATAAAAGTAAGACTTATCCTGGTTAATTTTTAAGCTGCACATGCTATTTCTTCTGTCTTATGTAAAGCCATTAACCAAGTCCTGCCAAAGAGAACACTTTTAATCCTCTTGTAAATGGGGAATTATTTAATAGACTGCTCATATTTTAATACCACTACTTAGGACTCAGATTTGCCTCTTAGTATCTGTATCATCAAGGAAATCTCACAGAAATTAATGTGGATTGCCAAAAGGCAGGGATGGTGTCTGCAATGAAGGGAATGAGAACAGGGTGGGAGTACACTTGCAATGCCACCAGTGAATACCAGCATACTCTGAGCTACACTTGCCCACAAAGCTGTAAAAGAGGCTCTAGAACTGCAATATGAAGAACCTAGAAGCTCTAGAATCTGCAGTCTTGGAGCAGATAACAGCCTGCTTTCAAAAATCTATAATTTCTTAGACTAAAGCAACTCAAGACATCCACTGCAAGAAGTCTAGATCTCAACATTTCAAGTGTCCCTGATGTTATTGCTGAAGGTTATGACCACCTATTAAATTAGAGGTAAATTTAAAAATTGGGAGTGAATGAGATGCAGAAGGCATAATTTTTAACTTTGAGCAGTTAGCTATGAAGGTAATTGCAAAATCACATCATGGTGTGAATTCATAGACTACAGACCTAAGAGTATATTTACTGCCCTGTTTAGTGGAGTTTTTGGCTTTGATGTTAAGTGATTGATAAGATAGTGTATGACTCCTAGAAAAAAATGTCCATCTGGAAAGAATCAATAAGTATTCTGTGAAGTAAAGCAGAGTATTAGCTTTTGAAAAGTTAATATATAGGATTTTGCAAAACAAGCAACAATAATGCCTCAAAAGAAAACCTTTTAAATTGTTGTGTTAAAATATCTCCTGCTGACTGACACATCTGTAAGTATTATACCTGTGGCTTCTTTTGTTTTTCATTTTTTTTCTGAGGCTGAATGGAAGAGTTTTCTTGTTATGCTGCTCCTGAAGCTAAGCTGGAGATAGCAAAGGAGCTCTGCACTGTTATTCCTATTGTGTACTGGCTTCTGGGAAACAATTCTTTGCATCTTTTTTTTTTTCTTTTCTGCATGATCCTTTTTGCCATCTGCTTTTTTTGGCACAGGAGCACAGAGCATGCTGTCTTGAAGCAATTTCTTATATTTCTTTTGGTCTCTTTCATTCATTCCCTCCTATGTATCAAGGGTCACAGGCTCATAACACTTTGGGGCATTTGACAGACACCTCCCTCTTTCTTCTTTTATGTTTCTTCCAACATAAAATTGGTCTTTCATTCATTGTGTAGAGGATGCCTCTTACAGATATCCCAAATGAGGCCAATGGTGAAAATAGGTTAAGAAAGATCTTTTTAGAGATTTATCAAATACAAGAAAATCAGTGAGAAAATTGCTTAAATTTTCTGTCAAAATCTTCCCAGAAACAATTAACTGAAAGAAGTATCATGGTAGCTTTTCTAATAATAATTTACAGTCAGCAGGGTGACTGCAGAGGTAATTTTCTCAAATTCAGACTATGATGGTAGTTTGTGGGGTGTCCAAAGCATCAAGTAAAAGTAAATAGAATGCAAATATGAAAGAACTTTGCAAAGCCTATTCTGGTACAGACAGTTCTTAGTTGACGTGTCTTTCATGTAGAAGTTAAAAGCTCAAAGAAAGCTGCCAACTGACATTGCTAAAGACCTAGAAATGCTGCTCTTTGAGCTGCTGGAGAGGGTCATGGAAAGATGTCCTATCAATCTACAGAAAAATGGCAGTCTACAGAAAACACTTTCACATGGATGCAAATGGTCCAGTGCAGTCTATGCCCACATTCCCAGCCAGCCAGCTGTACTCCACTTGTATTTCAGAAGATGTATTACTAGGATCAAGGCGTATTTTCCCAACACCTTCTACCTCAAATCTATATTACTGCTGGGAATTAACACCTGGGCAGGTTTTTATCCCTGCCTCTCGGAGCAAAGGTCTGTCTTTGCACTTCCACATAGAAGAGTCCTCATGAATATACAGACTTGCTTTAAACTGCTTGAACATATTTTCAAGGTTTTCAAGGTTATGCTGGGAAACAAAAGCATTCCTGTGCCAAGAAAAATCTGAAACTCTGCAAACAGGGATGGACAGCCAGGCTGGTCTCATTTTCTGAGCTAATTCAAAGCTTCACCCTCTGACCCAGAAGCAGACTATCTCTCTGTCCACCTCAGAATTCAGAAACAGCATGCAAATAATTTTGTTTGGTTTCTGTGGCTGAAAAGTTAAGGCATTTTGGATTGGATATTTACATTTTACATTTACTTTACAATTTCATCCATAAAAACCCTGCAGTCCAAATAACTGATTACTGGATAGCTTGCATGAATAATTTTAAATTGCCTGTGTATTTTATTTGAATGCTTAGGCATGATTTTCAGTAATATATTGGTTTATATTGCTAGAAATTCCAAATGTTTGCACAGCCAAAATAATGCATTTGGGAACAATTGGAGATTGCTAATAATATTGTCTTCCTTTTTTCTTTTTTGATTTTGATTGCCACACAAACTGTACTTGTAAATTGGCAAGATCCAAAGGAGCTTTTACTTGGTCCCTACTGTCAAGCACTGGATAAGGGAAAAAGGGAAGATACAGTCATGAAAATAACTTTATTTGAAGAACCACCATGCTTTAACCTGATACTTAAGGTGAGTTATTGCCTTATGCAGGCTCAATTTATCTGAATCTTGGAGAGCATCTGGGATCTGCAGTATCTTTGATCCATGTCCTGTGCTGTTCTGTGGTCTAGGTGTATTTCAGACCTTCCTTGCCTCTGGCCATGCAAGATGGCTATTGTCATAAGGTTCTCATGCACATCCTAGCACAGATGGCACACAATCCTCCACAACAGCAACAAATATGAGACAGTCTCAGATATTTAATTATTTTCCTTTGGAGTGTGCTGGTATTGTCCTTCTCTGTATCCTTTCATTTTCAAAATCCCGTATTTTATCTTCAGTGCTCCAAGCTGCTTATACTCACAAAGATTAAAATGCACTTACATTATGTCACTTACATTATGTCTATTTTCCCCAGCCAAAGTGCGGTAAAAACAGAGCTACATTCACACATGCAAAACAAAATTTGTATCTTCTACTCACACCAAAGATAAAGGTGAAGTCAGTGAGATGGAACAAGAGGAGCTCTTAAGTCATAATAATTCTGTTCTAAAGAAAAATTAAAAAGTCTAAAAATAATTTATATTATTAGTGGGGGAAAAAATACTAGTGATACTGGCACATGATTTTCAACTCTATATAAACTCAGTAGCTATATCTACTAGGATGGTCATACATAGCATATATAACATATATATGGTCATACAAAACATACATAAGATACACCTCTCTGCCCAGGCAATTCCCCTTTTCATCAAGGAATATTTCCCCTTTATAAGTCTTATCCCACCTATATTCCTTCAGATACTGCTGCTCCCACATGCTTATGATTTCCATGCTGAGATATCTATCAGCAAGCATTAGCGCAGCTTGCAGCTATCAGGGAATCACTGAAACAGGAAGGATGTTTTGTTTATCCACAGACCCCTCTTTTATGACTTTTAGCCATCACTAGCACTATGGGGTTTGGATAGCTGTTTTAGTCTGGCAATGGCTTTGATGAACAGATCTCAAACCTGTGTATGACAGCGTATGAAATGGAAAAATGTAGTGGTAGATCAGGTTGTAAGCAGTCAAGCAGTCAGATATTGACAGGAGTAGAATGCTCAGGTGTAAAATAACAAACTAGTTTCAGAAATCATTTTCCCAAAGTCTGAAAAATTAAACCAGTAAAAAGTAATTGGAGGAGAGAATAACATGATGGAATGTCTCCCACTATTTCAGCAGGTGATACAGGACTCAGCCCTTCTCTGTTTAAATGGGTCACTGTCATAGTGACAGAGAAAAGACTTAATTAATGCTGATCTATGTTTTAAAAGACAAACATCAAAAGACATAAAAACTAGGAATTAAGACAGATTGGTTTAAAAAACATTTAAAAAGGAATGGTTTGGGGAATGAGGAAGGGTTTCTGGCTCTTTGAGCTTTGCAACAATATAAGCTGGGACTTACCTCTTCACACCTTAATTGCTGGCAATAGAATGGCAGATACACTAATAAACACTTTTAGTCATACCTTATTTTGATTTTATAGCTTTCAGAGTTTTATATGTCTGTTTGTGATATGTTAGTGACCAGGACTCTTCCAGGTCATATAACTTACCCTAAAGGCTTTTCTTCATAATAGGTCTATAAAAGAAACTTTATAGATTTTATGGTATTGCTGTAAGTCAAATGGTAGATGGTTTAGTAAAATGTTCTATGAGAAAGAAATTAATCAACAAGTTTATCTACAGAGAACTGTTATCTCTAGACTTACACCAGTATTTCTTTAAATCTTTCGAGGGAATTCATCTCAGACTATAAGAGGTGTTTGCCCTACAGCACATGCAGTTACCTCCCTATAGTTTGCATGGTTATGTAGTCATTTTCCCCTGAGTGCCACAAAACTGTCACAAGTAAACATTTTACAGACACAGAAACTTACTGTGTTCTGCTGAATTTATCAGCTGCTGTTTCATACATATCTAGCATCTCTCTAAACTTCATGGGCTTGCTCAGAAGTGTAGAAAAAGAAGAAATGCTTTCATGGCTGTGTGACTTGCTATGAATGCTGCAACTGCATCTAATCCAGCTGACCCCAGATACCACAGGAAATGCTGCAATGTTTAGGACTAAAGTCACAATACCTGTAAACCATGAATTTTAATTCATTTCTGTATCCTTAAGTCAATCAGGAAAATCTGACAGAGAAAATTAAAAACTGAGTAACAGAAAATATTAAAAGAACAGTGACAGTAGGAAGGGAGATATAGATATATGGATTGTTTTTCAGTTCCTTTTTTCAGTTATTTCTGTAGAAGTTATAATCCGCTTTACCTTCTGTTCTTGGTATGGGTTGAATTATTTAGAATCACATCAGATTTTCCTTGTTTGCCTTTCAATCTCATATACTTCCCTTTCTTGATTCAATCTATGATGATTCACTGTTTTTAAACATAACCCATACCTTAGATATCACTGCCTATTGGAGAAGGCTGGTGCTTGAATATAAACCTCTCATGAAGTCTGAAGCAAAGGGGAATCAGAGTCTGGACAGGTGGGGGCTGCAGGGGCAGGGTGGGGAGGGGTGGGTGCAGTGGGATGGTAAAGGAAACATGTTCTGGGGAGTCAGAGAAAAGCAAAATGAAGAGAAGGTTTTCCAGGACAAATCAAGCTGTATTATCCCTCACTCATTTATCAACAACATAACTAATAAAATGTGGGGGATCTTCTTTTAGCAGATGACTAGGGTGATATGCACAAAAATATGAAAGCATATGATCGCTACACAGAAAGTTCAATCCCTTCTTTCCATGTTTTGCTGTGCTGCTCTTTGAAGGGATAATGTCTTTCTCCCTTCTCTTACCCTCCCTGTGGCCTTGCAAGCAAGTACTGCTCTGCAGCAATTGTGTCTTCACTGACATCAATGCAGCTGGTTGGTAAATGGGAAGATCTATATGGATCTTATTGCCGGGGTGAAGCTTACATGCTTTATCTACTGTAGCAAAATAAAGGAAAAAGATGCAGTTATGCAAGAAATATGACTGGCATGGGACTCTGAAGAAAGGGATTGATCTCCTGTCTTTTGGCTGGAACATGCAAAAGACTTTCGCAGTCTTTTTGTAATACAGCAACAAACTCATTCTCTCAATTCTTGGCATGAAAATTAAATCATCAGCTTCTTTTTTTATCCTTTTATCCGACTTATTTTGGAGGTAGTCTGGGTCAGCAAGGATGGGTTTCTACTTTTGAGCTAACTGTTTTCGTTCTTTTTAGTCAAGAGGAGGAAAAAGACCTTCTAACATGCAATTCTTCTTACCTTAAATGAGATACCTAAACTAAGTTATGCGATTTGTTCCCAAACCCATCTATTTTCTATTTAACTATTAAGATAATCTAAGATGACTAGCCTGACAGTAGACAACTGTACAATATATAGCTGTGCTTGGTCACATTAATCCCACTCCCCCCATATTTGTCTGCAGCTATGGTAAACCATAGAAAGCAGGCCTCAAAACTTGACAGCAATTTGTTCCCAAACAGAAATTTACAAAATAGGAGTAAATGATCTCTCCTAAGTATTTCAAATTTCTGACTATATCTTCAAGGCTTTATTAAAAAAAGGTTGTATGAAGTTGTGGCACTTTTTTTTTCAGTCAGTGTTATGTCCCAAGAGCTCTAGACACCGTTCTGCTTTCATAGAAATGCAGAATCACAGGACTGCAGCAAAATTTATGTCTCTAATCAAACTTTCTGCTCAAAACATCAACTATAAGGTTAGACCATGCTGCTGAGTCAAGAATCAGAAAGACCAAGAATATTTAATTGAATTCCTACATCCTTCTTTACACTTAATAGAAAATAGTCTGTTATTTTAAAAACAGACTGTCTTAAGATATTCACACATCTGGAATTCACAGTCTTTGTATTATAAATCTTGGAAAATATAAGACCACGTTTTTCTTCTACGTTCTTGAAAAATAATTTTTTTCCATTTCAGTTCTTATTGTAGTCCCAAGATTCCATTACCTGAGATTATAAGAGAATCCCATTACAGTGTAAGACTGAGGTAAGAGCACTGAAAATGCTACTTCATCAAGTATACCACTAGAGTTATGTCTGATCAGGTAGAGCCTTTCAGTTTCAAGAAAATGATTTTTAATCGGTCAAGTTTTCACTTGGATGTTTTTATATGTGTTGTACATGTTTCATACTCAGCTATGTTTATTCTTGCATAAAACCTCTGTTCATGTAGCCAGCACTATTAACCATGCACATAAAACTATAATGTAAAAATACTAAGCAACTTCTCCATAGGCATGGATACAAAAAATACTCTGAGCAAATCTTCAGTATATTTCCATTCTGCCTCAACTGAAATTTCAGTCCTTCTTCTATGTCCATAGTCTGGACATATTGGAAAGACATAAACAGGAGACAGCATTGACATGTGGAGGACCCCTCTGGGAGAACCCTATATAACCTCTCTAGGGTCAGAGAGCTCCCAAGTGCTGCAGGAAATTGGCTGGTGCTGTGACAGTGGTCACTAAATGCTGCAAAGAGCGAAGACACCATGTCTGGACTGCAAGTTCCTGAGTCACAAAACACAGTATGGCAGAGATAACCATGGGGCAAATATCACTGTATGCTTCCCCTTGTTGAAGTGTTCCCCTATAAGCTACCAGAAGATGGGAGTCTGGGCCCAGCTGATCTTTGATCTGGTATCACTTTTGTGCCTCTACCTCCGTGCTCACCCTTCAGATACACCTTAATGTCCTTCTTCTACACTGTATTATTTTGGAAGACTGGCTTCACCCTGCATGGTTTCTCTAAGTCATCAAAATGAGGGACAATATGTGGCAAAAAATTCCCTCCGGGAATTCAGTTAGAATTTAACATCAGTATAATACTTTGTCTTAAAACAAAAGACTACTTAACTTGAATGGTACATATCATCCTCTTCACAACTTGCCCTCACAGATGGATTATAGTTTGATGGCTATGAGATTGTTATGTATATTGACACTGTTTTTAAGAAAAACCTTTTGTCTACTGCTTTATCTAATAAAGACAAGAGATTCTGCAACTCTTCACATCAAAAGATACAGCCTGACATTTCTTATGAGTCATGAGTCAACAAATTATGTAGCTTGCTTTCTCTTAAGTATGTAATTTGATCTCCAAGCATGAGCAACAGTTTTTGTATTTCAATCAGTAAACAATTCCTCTTTAAAAACATTCCAACTAATGTTTATTTGTACAATCTGTCCTTCAGCAGAGCCTTCGTTTGATGAAGTAAAAGATGTAGCTCTAATAGGAAAGTGTCTAAAACCTGACAAAACATTACATTTGATCGTGTGTGATGAGTGCATTAAAGAAGTACATAGTTTGAAAAGCTGATACTGCATTTCCTTGAAATCACTGTCTTAAACATTGTTTCTTTTTGAACTAACCATTGCTCTCACTGCAATATAAATTTTCTTTTTTAAATTACAGGGCTCAGATTTCCAACAAAAAACATGAGTACTGCATAGTCTGAATGAAAAGAAAATGAAATTTTTTTCTTCAGTCCTAAGATAAAAGTGATTACTGTGGATACTTCTTTCCCTTGGGAAGAGTGCAATGAGGTCCTTTATTTCATTGGAGATGTCAAACATAAAATCAATGTCAGTGCTGAGTCCTTGACTGGTGGCCAGGGTGGGTGGGCACTGCTAAAGTAAGAAAACAAGATGTTCTTTCATGAGTAGAACAATTTTGTTGCAATGAAACAAGCTACAAAAATTTTTTTAAAAAGCCTGGAAGAACTAGATGTAACTGGAAACTTAACTGCACTTTTTAGAACTTCAAAGGTAATAACTAGAATGACAGACAGCTTTGCACATCCATTTTTCAGACAAAAAAAACCCAAGAGGTTCTTACACTCTCCCAGTGGATTAACACTATCTACTGTACAACACTCAAGATTATCATTGTAATGCAGATATTTAAATTTATGTGGTGAGTTCTGGGTTTTTTTAATTCACAGAGCTGTACACCACTTTGCAGAATTCATCCAAACCAAAGAAATATGCTATTGCAGTGCATTTTAGACACTGCAGCAAACAGCACCTCAGGATTGCACTGGTCAGCAAGGTATCTCAAAGTAAACTATTTCAAAGCACCATGTTCTCCTGCAGATCTAGGTCCATGAGTATAAATCTTTGTAAATCCCTAGGGTTTTATAAAGGTTAAAAAAAGAGAAGTGTTCCCACCTCCATCTTCCACACATTTTGCCAACAGTGCTATTTTTTACTCCCAGTTCATTGTCATTTCCTTTTATTGAATATTTCCTTTTATTGAATTAAAGTTCTTGGGCAAACATAACAGGAATGCTTATTTTGGCGGTTTGGGTTTTGGGGGTTTTAAATTCTATCTCTGTGCTTATGACTTCGTATATTATTAGGGCAGCTATTCCCTGTGACAGAACAGTGGTAGATTTAGTACATCTGTATCTTGTTCTGGATGTCCACAGTACGGTACAATACCAATGCCCTTATATATATCATAGCTGCTATACTGCCACAGCTTTACAGACAAATCACTAGTACAACCATAGACCTTATGGATATAGCTGTGCCATTTTGACAAGTCCCTAAATCATCAACTAGATTCTGATACACAGTGACAAATAATCCATCCCCTAAAAAGTCCCTTTACACTCAATTTGACAACTTGTGAAAAAAAACCAATACCCAGACTCCAAATTTATTGGTCAGCTACCTAGGTTTCTTTTTTCATGTTCTGGCCCATCTTTGTCTCTTCTTATCTCTAATACTGATCTCTTTTGCATTTAATATGGTCTTTCTCCCATGGTCATGACAACTCAAAATAATGATGCTTTCCAACTGATCACTAAGGATAGGTTTTCAAGGCTTTATAATTCCTGAGGTGAAGCTGCTCTTTGAGATCAGTATGGACCCTTAAGCCAGCCACAAGAACTGGAAGGAAATGTCTTCTGTCAGCTGAGAAAGAAAAACCAAGGTTTTTACAGCCTGTAGCAAGATGGCTGCTAATCTGCCTCAGACCTTTAATGATTCTTTAAAAACAGAAATAATAATTATGTAAAGAAAGTTTAGAACAGACAGAGACTAATCAAGTGAAAGTGAATGTAGCTCAAATGCACAGTAACTCCATAAATAAGTGATTGAGAAAGAAGTGATGCTTTGCCTTTCTTCTCTAAATTGCTGTTTTAAATCCAGACTCAGTGTCTAAAATGTTAATTTGAGCCTATGACATCTATTCTGTGGTCAATAGCAAGTGAATTCCTGGTCTCCGGCCAGTTTCTAATGGACAGGTGGCAACTACCCAAGAAAAGATGACAACCACAATTGGCACCCTGGTGCAGAGTCATAGCAGTGGGTCTAAGACTGAACTGGTCAAAAGGCAAAGTGATCTCTTCAACCCCTCCAGACAGTTCAGCTAAAGCAGGCCTGAAACAAATGGACAAAGCACTGAGGGACAAGATTTTATTAGGATTGCTCTGCCATCTTTTTTCTTTGTGAATAAAATAGGAGGCTTATTTTTCCAAGGCTGTCAATCTCATACCTTTCACAATTTGAGAATGTGAGACATGTTGCTCTGTCCCCCCTTACCAGGTCTCCCTGCTGTGACAGTCATATGCTTGAGCTGTAGATCAAAACCAGGTGACAGAGCAAACTGTATTTAAACTTTGATCCTCAGTTCCACTCTGTCACAGCTTTTGCTTGGAAAAAGAAAAAATAAAACAGGTTTGGTTTTGCTAGCAACAAATTATTTCATTTGCCAAAGAACTCAAATAGGTGTTCTACGTCAACCTCATATATTTGTGTAGTATGACCCTCCTCCAAGAGCACCAATTGTAAAAGACATTTGAGAATCCATTTTTATTCCAGATTCCAATATTAGGTTTTCTTTCCTCTTCCCTTTTAGAGCAACAACTGAAAAAAAATCATAACAAGGAAAAGAAATTGATAAATCTGTCTAGCTAGTGTAAGGAAACAAAATGACTGCTGTGCAGTGTCACAGCTGGTAATGCCTCAGATTCAACTGAAACAGCATTGAAAAATAGCCAAACAGGAATCTTTCATGTCTGACTTCATAGGTCACCCACCCCATGCTATGTGTTCTTTCTGTGAATCTCTCAGCTAAGTACTTCCAGCTAAAGTAGTTCAAATACACAGAATGAGAAAAATCAACAAAGAACACGACACAATGAGCTCTCTAGAAATACCACTTAGCTAGCACATTGTATATGGGCAGCAATGGATTAGTAGCAACATGGCAAGCAACTCATTCCAATTTGATAGTTTTTCTTATGACCAGAGTACATTTCAGATTTATCATTCTAGTTTTAAATGTGGTTTTAAATACATGGTCAGAGCATAGCTGGTGTTCATATGAGTTAAAAAAACCTCCAGAATCTGCACTTCCACCAAAATGTGACTTTAAAGTAGCTGAATAGCAACTAGAGGCTATGAACAAGCACAACACTTTGGAAGAGATATTTAATGAAAGGAAGGGTCTCAAGAATTTATTCTAAAATGTGTAACTCAGAGGCACAGCAACTGGAAATGCTGCCTATCTTCCTCCACTAAAATAACAACAACTTCTCATATGGTAACAATTTTGGATATCATATTTCCATTAAATAAATAAATAAATAAATATGCTAAAAGTGTCTATCACACCTAGAATTATCTGTAGTGAAATGGAGTAAGGAAGAACATTTTCCTACTTTATGCATGTGTGTTTGCATGCTTGTATACTGTCAAAAAAAAAAAAAGTAAAAGCTACACAGCAGGAATAACAAACCCTAAAAATAGTTGTGACTTTAAAGATTTTCTGCATTAACTAAGGATTCCTTCTTTTAAAGGAAAAAAGCATGTGACAATAGGAAATTATTTTAAAAAGCATGTGACAATAGGAAATTATTTCAGGTTGGCTAAGAAATTCAGAAAAAAACCTCAAAGGCTCTGATTTCAGATTTATTTTTTACTGTCTAATCAGTTACATTCTTGATAGATTTCTAATATTTTGTATTTATGTGATTGCTGTCATCTTTATAATTTAAGAAAGCACAGTAAATTGCCAGCCTATAATTTTACAGCAAGGATCAAGAAAATATGATGATGTAAGTCCCCAGGCTGGTTTCTTGTTTACCCTGAAAATCTAAATAACTCCTGGACTTCAGGAGACTTACTTACCCATGACAATAGTGCAAAAACTATCAGAATTTAGGCCACCAATTTTATTTGTTAAAGTTGAGAGGCTGACCTAAGCACATGGGATTTAAAACACAGTGTCCTTTTAGTAAAGCAATGAAGAGCTCAGAAAAAATCCTTCAGATTGGTGAGGTTTCATTTGTTTTGTTGTTTGTTTGAATAAACTTTCTTGCAGTGCATCTGCTCATGTCTTTTTCAGATTAACTTTGCTCAAAAAGCTTGTTCAATGCTGGTTTACTGTGCACTGGTTTACCCTGCTTGTCTTTCCACGTTCAATTATATGCTCTTCAGCCTCTGGTTCATTTGTACAGGACAAACTTTCTTAGGTAACAATGTTTCTTAAAAATTTTTTGCTCAGGAGCGTATATAGAAATCATTCATTCTCTGTTTTCCTTCTCACAGGTTATATTTTTTATTCCTTAGCCGGGTTTTCAAAGGAATAATGCTTGCTTGGTTATGGCTGTCTGTCTGATGACCCCCTTCTAATAACTTCTTTTAATTTATCAGATCTAAAAAGGGAGGTTGGAATCTCTAAGATAAGTTATGAACAGAATTACAAGGAAAAGTCAGAAACTGGGTGGATGGAAACTCCAGAATTACGGCCGTCACATGAAGAGAAGCAGACAGGCCCACATAGCAGCAGGGAGTGAGCTGGCCTGGGAGCACTAGGTTACCCACCACAAATACTGTTGCTTGCTCAGGAGAGTACCACAGGTAAAAAAAAGAGTAATTGTGAAGCTGGAAGTCTGTATTTAAAGAATTAGGGCACAAATTAGGAAACTGGGTTTCAATAATTACTCTCTTCCCCTTCAGGATCTACACATTTTACAGTTTCAAATCTTTGTAAACATGTTTCCCAGAACCCTACCCTTCTGTCACACCTGAGAAATCAAAACTCTGTTCTCTCTGCTTTTATGAGCAATCTCTTTACAGCACCAGCACTCCAACTCCACTCCTGTACAGTTTCTGTAAATAACCGAATCATAAAATAACTTTTCTTTATTAAAAAGTGAGTATTTCAGTGGATTTTGTTCATGCTGTTGGCCTATTTTACAAATACATCTCAGGTAATCCTTCTTTTCGGTTTCCACATCAGCACTGATTTGCAACTGAGAACACTATTTTTCAAAAGCAAAGATCAGATATTCTCAAAACATTCTCAGCTGTATTTGTGAGTCTTTATCCCCAAAGATCTGAGTGAAGTATTTGTGTTACAAAGAAAAAGATATCAGGACTTCCTTTTTATCGAGACATCTCTAGAATTCATTTTTATTTCAGTTATCCAGTGACACACTGGAAGACACAACACTGGTGGTGTGTTCCAGGTATAAATCTCTTTTCTTCCTCTCACAGATATAGCTTGTTTTTGGAAATTTTCAAGTAATTTTCCAATCTTTCTCTGTCTTAGAGCCTTGGGTACTCAAATAAACTCAGGATGGCAATGGATTATCTTAGGTGGATCTACTGATTTGTGGTGAAACCATCCCCTAAAGACCTCTTTCTTCTGTTCTTGGTAACTTTATTTCTGCTGATGCTGTCCCTATATTTGACTTATGTCTTTCTAGATGAAGGATTAAAATTCACATATCTCAGCCAGTCTAAGTTAATATAAATATAGATTATAAAACTCTCAAGCAATAACCATAAATTGTTACCAAACATTTCAATTTTGTTAAACCAGATCAGAAATTACATGATGTGCCATTTGGCAGTGTCGAAAATCTTTACTGTTACTCAAGTGTAGTTGTCAACTATGCAATTTCTGATACATGAAGCAGTTTCACATTATGAGAATAAATCCATTTTATCCACTCCTCTCTCTGAAATCACACACACAAGCAAAACAATTTTTATGGCTCAATTTAGTTATGTTCTTTACAAGTCTATACTACTAAAAATCTATGAATGGATTTAGAAGGGACAATATATTTTTCTTGTACAGAAATGTGAGAATTTTGCCACTTATTAAGGGCTGGAACTTTGCATTTCAGAATATAGAAGATGTAGGAATTAGTATTATCCTTATGGTTGACCATATGTGAGTTTTCTGTTATATCTATGTATATCTAAATATATATCATATCAGCAATATATTGCTCGTTTTCAGTTACAGCTACACACAAGAACATCTGTCATATTGACAATGTTGTTACAAAGACTTTAAAGATGATAAAGACCCAGACCAAAACAGAATTATTTTGAAGATAGCTGGAGAGACAATATGAAGAAACATTATGTTAATTACAAAGATTAGTATGCTTCATGATTTTCCTCTTTGCTTTTGGGCAAAGATTCAGAAAGCTGATACTGGTGTCATGGTACTCCTGATAGCACAACGTTAACTGTGGCAAGCAGGCAGTGCCGGTTTTGAAACTGAACTTTTTCAATAAAACTTTAGTGAAAGACCGCCCTGTTCGCTACAGAATAGCTAACAGCTCACTAGTTTGGAACTCAGGCTGGGACTGGGAAGATTCTAGTCTTCATGTTCACGTGTGTCTCTACATCACCTGAGCAGCAAAGGCCTTATCAAGAGGATTCCCAATAAGCTCTCTTTGAAAGAACACAGATCTAGCAACCCACATGCTGTGAATCTGGCTTGGATTCCATTCTGTGGAGCTAATTTTGTATGACTCCCTGAACGACTCACCAGCCCGGAGGAGAGTAGTCTGCATGATCACTTTAAAGTAACAATTGTAACACGATAAGCATGTGTCTGTTATATATGTATATATAAGTAAAGTAGTGCTTTTGACAAATTAGTAAAGTTGACACATGCTTAAAGAAAAAAATACCAAATCAAACTTCACATTGTCTCATTTCAGAAAAAAAATTATTTTATGGGAAATGCTCCTTATTTGACTTTCCATTATATGTTTTAGAAATGTTGTCATTAATAAGCTCACCGATACATTAGTGGAAGCTTATTGCTAAATATGTTTCATCTTCTCTTATTAATTCAGTATTGCATCATTTGTATTCTCTTTGGTGTACATTCCTTTTGATCTGCATCTGATCACATTAATGATTTTATTACAAACAGCATTGTATTCTGAGACTTCAATATTCTGCTGGCATATTTAAATGCAAATAATTCAAAGTTGATCAAAACACATGCATATGACAAAAAGAAGGTCAATAAAGGAGCAGTCATAGTACAGGGTTGGCAAAGCTATTAGAAAAATATAAAACTCATTAATGTTCATTATATCAGATACTTTTAGAAATGAATAATGACATGAGAGTCTAAAAGTAGATAGTTAATAAAATATTAGTGCATAATTTGTGATTAAACATATTTCCAACCACAAATTATGAAACAGCTGAGGAAACTGACTCTTTTCTGCCCTTATAGACCTTATGTTCATTGACCCATACTCTCTATACCATCTCTGTTCTTTTTATTTACAGTGTATCTGTATTAGTTTTGCTCTCTGAGGATATGTTGTCCAGTTTTAAGGCTGTTCCTCATCTTCAGACATTTCCCCTCTTCCACGTCTTTTCATTTCAAACAGACTCAGTTCTCGGTAAACATGCAAAATCCAGGAAGCTGAGGTGAATCTGAAGCTGGGCAAAAACAACTTTCTTTCATCCCTACTCTCTGCAGTTCCAGGATAATTATGTTTAGACATGAGATTATATTGGTTACCTTATAACATTCTGTGATTATCTACCTTTTTCTTTTCTGTAGTATCAGATAACTGCAAGCCAAAGAGATTGTGCTTCAGCTGGGACTGTTTAGGTGTGAGCAGCTGAAGATTCTGGAAGTCTGTTTTATCCTGAGACTGAGCTTTTAAATTCTCCTTTAATTTATTTCTTTAAATGCAGTCTCTGCAGATATTCAGGTGCAGGTTTTGTAGAGAAGTCAACAATGCAGCATTAACCGTTGTTCAAATTACACTGCACACAAACATGCTCTGGGGCTTTGGTAAGTAAATAATTGAAGAAACATAATATATGTAATTTCTTAAGAGAGTCAAAAGAGAGCTACAATATTTCCAGGGTCCAAACACAAGTAAATGTTTCTGTTGGAAAACAAAATGGATACTTTAGCTGTTAGAGTCCCATCTCTCAGTTCAGAATTCTCTTCTCAAAGTGATAGGGCAGCGTTTAGAGGTAAAGCAAACAGAGGGTGATCATTTCAACTTTAAAGCTGCGCTTGCTAATGTCACAGAGCAGTATTTTAAGAACTAAGTGCTACTCTTACTAATGCCTGCTCCTTTTAACTTAGCTGGTGTTAAACTGTCCCATACAAAACCTTTATCAGTTTTTGCTGGGTCTCATTTTAAATGCCTCACTAGGATTTTTGGATTTGCTCTAAGGTAAGAATATTTGCCATCAAGCCTCTGGACCTGCAAGCTATTTTGTGCAGCCTGACCTTTCCATCTGCATGAAGCCTTTCTGAGTCTATCAGCAGCTGTCTCTGGTGTCAGAGCCTACCTTCACCTAAAAGATCAGAACCCTTACAAGATCACTACATGATCAGAACCACTGTCACACATGAGAAAAGTTTAAAAAAAAAATGTGAAAAAAAGAAAAAATGCACAGAGGTAAAATCACCACTGGTTAAATGGATCCTCAGAAGCAGAGGCACTGTCTGCTCTGGTGTGTACTTTCCTATAGCTCTAACTGAAGTTTCAACCTTGGAACTTGACACTGACTGTTATTGGTCACAGGAGAATGCCTTCTGCAAAGGGAGAAATGGCCTTTGCTCAGAAAACCAAGATTTTTCTGAAATGATGTCTGAACATGTTCAAAATGCTGCAGAATATTCCATACTTTGTGTCACTCATTCCATGATGCAAATGAACACTTAACAGTTCTTTTTGAGCCTGTTTCTGAACCATTAAACTCAGTCCAACATAATATTATAAATAATTAGAGCTAATTCACAAGTAGAAACCAATCTTCCACTTTGCAGCCAATATCTCTATCAATATCACTATCTCAAGTCAATAGAATCTAAATAAAAGTTTACTGGAAAAAATATTCTGAAGTTCCATAATTTCACCCTTGTCACCCATCTACATCCGTCCAAAGGCATCCATCAGATGCAAGGTTCTTGACACCATGTGAGATTCATTCATCATAAACCTCCATCTGTCTTTCATCTTTCATTTGGTCTCAGAAGGTCAATTTAACATCTGCCACCCTAAGACACTATGTAATCATTGTACTTTCCAACTAGTATATTTGTAATTTGTTTGGTGGCAGCCCAGATGTTTTGGAGAAAGCTTCATTCTCATCATCATCATCATCATCCATGCATCATCTCATCAGTGTAAGTTGGTGCTTAATATTTTCCTGTGGCAACAGCTTCAAAGAAAACAAGTACCCTCTGGCAGCACGTAAACAGGGGCTGTACTTAAGCTCCTCACTGCTTGAGTGATCGATTTTGTCTGACCAATTATGCCTAGAAGGGTGACTTCAGCCCATGCAAAGATATTTAAGTTTGCTTTAAAGGGCTTTTAGACATACCATTGACCTCTTGGACACTCAGTTCTACTGTATTTCAGTTTTGTCCTATCTCAACCTAATTACAAGTGTTTGAGTAAAACAAATTACATTTCTGTATTTTGCAGTTATACAACAGTTTCTACACACAGGGTACACAATGGAGTCGTCATTCCTGACAGACTTCTAGGTAGTATTATTATTTAAATTACCAGAGGAAGAAAAAGAGAAAGAAAGTGAGGAAGAAAAAGAGAAAGAGAAAAGGCAAGGCAAGGCAGAAAAAAACTCAATAAACCAATTATCCCTGAGATGTCAGCAATCCAAATCAATCCAGCCCATTGAGATTGCAGGTAGGCAGGACTTGCCAGGCTTTGGCCATTCCCAAATAGATTTTATTTTGACAACTCACTTCCTTTATTCAATCACCTCAGTTCTCATTTTAGTTTGAATGCATTTTCAGCTTAGTAGAATACAAAATGTTTCTGCTTACATATTTTTGTGCCTTTCCAAAGCTTTAATTGAACTCCCGTTTTAGGTACTACACACTTGCCAGGTTTCTTGCATAGAACAAACAGTTTTAAACTGTCCAATCAGGCCTACTTTTGACTTGATTCTAATTACTACTGTTGGACCTGGTATTGCTTTGGTCCTTATTTTCTCTTTGAATTTAACTAATTTCAGAGCATTTAAAATATATACAATTAACTTGTTCAATTAACTTAAAAGCTTGGTTATTATTAAGCTTGTCTCCTTTGGTTTTTTTCAGCAAATCCATGCAAGAAGTCCAGCCTGGTCTATCTGGTCTGTTTGTGTAATCTATTGAGCTGAGTGATCTATTTATGACATAATGGAAAAGCAGATGAGAGCAATGGGAGCCATATGCTTGGCAGTAGTTGTTGCAATCAATATTCCAGTCATGAACAAACTGTCAAAATTAAGGATGCACAGAACTGTATTATTTTATCATAGGCTGGATTATTTTCAAAGGAATACAGGGGACTTACAGGCCCAGTTCTCATTAAATTCTAATGGGAACTGGGAGTCACACTCTATTGAGCTGTCTTGAAAAAAATCACAGCAGTGGTGAATAATTTTATGAGGTCACCCAATCAAAGTAAATTTTGTCATGACCTCTACACACAGTTAAACAAGTTTTTTGGGCTTAATTCTTCTATTTTAAAAGTATTAAGAAAACCTAAATAAATTGTATTCACATTTTTGTGGAATTTCAAATTATGTTTTCCTGGAAATAGCCTGGCTTCTTTTTTCCATTTAGAGGTAAATTAGTTTTCATGTCATACTTTGTCTTTACTGTGCCATAATCCCATGAGAAGGTGATGAAAAATGTAACTGCTGATACACTTGCAGGGGGAAAAGAAGATGTGCACTACATATTATGAGACTTTCACATTTTACAGGTAGGTCTGGTAAAAAAAAAAAAGTGTGATCAAATTCACTGTTAGATTAAAGAGCAGGGATCAGTAGTTGTCCAGCATTAATAAACTTTCATCTCTTCTTATCACCCAGCAAGTTTTTCTTCAAAAATGTATTAATATATTTAATTTTGTGCAAATTTTTATCCGAGCCCTGACTACATATTAAGCTTCTGTATAATTTAAATGGAGAAATAAGAAAAGAAGTGCAGAAAATTGTCATGAAATGGAGCATTTCCCCTGCCCTTGCACTGGTCCTGTGAGTCATCAAGGCAGCCTGCCATTCTCCCTCTATATACAGAAGCATTTCTTCCCAGCTTTTTCTTCTTACCTCATGACTCTACAGGAAAATACTACATAAATTCAAAGGTTCATTCTTACCAAGCCATCACTTTCACAGTGACCATGGGCACGTATATAAATGATGTCCATGGCAGAGGGGAACCTATCTCTTTTCATAAAGTAGGCAAACAGTTCATTCATCCTAACAGGAAAGACCCTCTTTGTGTCTCATCCTTCATTGCAGAATCATTCTGTATTCTGCCAATATAGAATTCAGCAAATCCACATGAGGCATTTGCAAGTCCACGTTCACTGATGAGTTCAGTGATGTTGTTTGCAGAAGTCACGTGTCTCTTGATTTGTCCACCTTCTATTACTACACAACCCTTCTGGGGAAAATGAGGTCTGTTTGGAGGTCCACAGTCCTGCATCCTCCCTCACATAATGTCATGGAATGCTCATGTTTGTAAAATAAGTGACTTGTCTGCAGCTGAGATTTTTCTCCTGCCACTTGCTTTATCTGACATCAAGGTAGGTAAAACTGAAAGAAAAAAAAATCAATGAGAAGCTGAGGGACTTAATTACCAGTAAGGGCTGATTAATAGCTGTCTCTATTTCCTCTCTCTTTTCCCATTCTCCAAACACTCAATGGTCGTACCACACACAGTAATTAGAAAACTCTGTGCAACTAAGGCAATTTTCTTTTACAATGAAACCTTTGCTTTTACTGTTTCATAAACACAAGACAAGGTCTATTAAAATTACATTAAAAGATGAGCTGTTGGACTGAATTAGAAAATAGGTTTTAGACAATCCAAAGGAAAAAATAGGGAAGGAGATATAATTAAAATATTGATATGATTAATAAAGAGGCAGAAAAAGGGAATGAGCAGCTTTTTAGCCAAACTAAGTTTTCCTCTACTCCTTTCCATTTTCCACCAGTTTAAAAGCTTTCAGTAAATATGTGAATATATTTATTCACATATAGCTATGAATATAGGCATACATGTACGGACACACAGACACACACATGTCCTCAGATAAGGTGAAATAGCCTTTTTCTAACATCTTTTTCCTGTGAAAACATAATGGCTAATGCTTAGCTAAAAACTTGCCTTTAGTTCTTCATTCAAAATGTGGATTTCTCAGAACACAGTTTTATATGATGTGATATAGCCAGCACTTCCAAGAAAATATATCTGGTAGTCCCTCTGCAACTACTCTATCATCTCGTTAGATTTCATTTTTATTCTCAGTAATAATACCACAATTTTCTTAATTTTATCACAAGTCTTTTTTTTATTATAAATGAATATTTGTGAAGCTTATGATCTAATTACAATCAATAGCAATAACTTGCAGCACTGAGTTCCAGGGAAAACTCCACAGTAAAAGAATATGTATTTTTAACAACTTTTAAAGTTTCCTTTTTTCCCCTCTACTTAGAACATTTTTAAAGGTTACTGGAGCTACTGTTTTTCACACAGTCTCTGAAACTCCAGAATACGTTTCCATCAGCACCTACAAGGAGAACTATACATTTTCAATCTGTTCAAAATAATTGTGTGGAAAAACCCATTCTGTTCCTTCCAGACACAATCCAATCAGTGTAATGGTTTTTGAGAAAGAAGGAACTATATTCACATTTCATTCATGTAAAGAATGAGATAATAGAAGACTTTCATGGTGGATGAGCACCCTGCAGGTACTGCAGTTTGCTGCAGCATACATAAGGCCTTGTTGGGTTCATTGCATAAGGGAAAAATCTTTTTTAAATTGTATTCTTCCCCCAGGCTTCAAATACATATTTTTTTAAATAGATTGAAGAAGGAAGTTGAGGGATTTTGCATCCCAGTATGACTTTTGGTTTTGAATGTCTCCTCCGAATTTCTGGAAGAACTTGCCACAATTCTTGTCTTTCTTTGATGAGGTAAAATTATCTGCCCAGATAACAGCAGATAACAGTAAAATTATCTGCCCAGATAACAGCAGATAACCTTCACCACCACACTTAGATCATTATTTCCCAATGACACAAAGAAAATCCCTGAAACAAAAGAAGCAAGGAAATGAACATCTTGTTTCTTTTTGGTGTTCTCTGTGCCTGCTCCCTTTGTATGGTTTTCAATTTTAAGTGAAATTCAGTAACAGCAGAGTTCAAACACAGAGTGGTTGCCAGCCGGTGTAGTGCAGCAGCAGCACTGCCAGAGAGGTGCGGCTGTTTGACAGAGAAGAATGTTCCTTTGCTTTTTATAGCACACCATTGTTATCAGTTTCCTTTCTATTGTAGTGGAAAAGAGAGCCACCACTTTCCTGTTCAAATGCTGCGCCCACGACAATCCCTCCTCAGCTGCTTCCAACTCCCCGAGACTGTTCGCCTTTGCTCTGCACACAGATGCACACATTAACAAAGGTGTATCATTAAATTAAAAACTGGAGGGAAATGTGGAGATGAAGACATTCAAATATATCATGGAAGTGAGTTTTGAGCAGTAGTGACTAGAATTGAAGAGTAGTGACTCCTAACTTGATTCATTTGACCTTACATGTGTAAACCAATTGATTTTAATTCGAGAGATGCAAATGCTTAACTGATACATTTTACATACATATATATATGAATCAGAAATACAAAATGTATGCAGCAGAAAATGAATTCTTGAGGAAAAGCTTTGTGTGGTTCAGAATTACTAAGAAGCATGAAAGATGTCTTCTTGAACTGCCTGGTCTCATATATTGGATCAGTTCTAAACAGAACTCGCGATAGCTTATAGATATGTTATGTTTGCAAACAGGTTTTATTACAGAAATAAAGGTTTGCATCATTTATTTGCTTTAATAATGTAATGTTTTCACAGGCAGAGTTTATATTAGTCTTCATCAAATCTTTCTAGAAAAATAAAATTTGTGGTACAACTATATCTCTAATATGAAACTTTTAGGTCTGGGATTGGCAGTCAGCAATCATGTTTATTCACATACCTGTGTGACACAGCCAAGATTAACACATATTTGCAATTTCATGTGGCCCAGGTGAGTTCACTTAAAGACTTCTCATATAAAGGAAAATTCCTGCATGATTTAGCAAAGCTCGTGAGTTCATTCACCCCTCCACAAACCTCTAAGTTTCAAGAAGAAACTAGAGAAATATTTGCATAACTCTTGTGAGTTTATTAGATTTATTACTAGTTTATTAAAGCTGTTTCATTCATGGAATGCTTATAATTTTTGGTAATGCTGCCCTTACAGAGGTAATTTTCGCTTCATTTATTTTATTGCATTGAATACATTTTTGTGGAGACTAGATGCAAACTATGCAGTTGAATTTAGAATAGAAAACAGAGTTTCACACTGAGGATGAATAATTCAGTTTTTAAGTTGCTAGCAAGATAAGAATAAGTGGATTGCTGTCAAATGATCTTTATCTTATTTGTCAAGATAAAGCACAGTCTCAAAGCCATAACCAGATTGTAAAGGAGACATTTCCTCCTTACCCCTTCTTTCACACAAGATCTTTGCAAATCTGTACAGCTAAATTAGAGCTCATTTTTTCTCTTTATAAGCTGGTACTTTTTAAAAGAGAAAAGTGTTAGCTTATTCACCAGTATTTAAAAAGACTTACATGCCCATCCTTTTACCTGTCTTTAATAAGTGCGTGATGATATCTGCAAACCCTACCATCAATTTTATGACATATTTTAAAAAGATAATAGAGAACCAAAACAGCTGCACATTTTTGTATTTCTGACATAAAAAGCTTCAGTCAATATATTCTACCACTTAAATTTATAATCTAAGGTTAGGTGACTTTATTTCTGGCCATAGCTACTACTATAATGTTCTCATTAATGACAGTGAGGAAAAGAATGTCTTCCCCCTTTTCTGCCTCCCTTTACTACCCAAAAGTCCCTCTTCCAGAAGTGACATCTTGTTGAAATATAGGCCAATTAACCTCTTCTTCGTCTCAACCTATCTTTTTGAAAAGTGCCTCAGAGGGTAAAAAAAAGTATTCTGACCAAATTTGGAACACATTTCCAAGCTAAACAGTAGCTTCCACCAGCAAAAACTTTAGACTCAGATCAGGACCTCAACTCATACAAATAAACATAAAATGCCTTTGAAATTTAGAATTAAGAACCCTCACTCATTTATTTCATTTTGCTTTAATTCAGTTCCTTTAATCATTTGCTTAAAATTGTTTATATTTTAAGGAATATCCTTCTAGACCTCTCTTTTAAGTTTCTCTAAAAAGATGAAATTGGGAACTTCTCCCATTACAAAATTTCTTCTGGAAAGTCATAGTGATATAGGGAAAGCTTATTAGAATAAGCAATTATGTTCAGAAAGCATAATTATTTAGGAATCTAATACTAAATATACAATTTGACTTTGTCAGCTATCTACAGTTTTAGGCAACATTGTCCGACACTGACTTGTCCAACACAGAGATCACACAATCATAGAATCATTACGGTCAGAAAAGACTTTTGAGATCATCAAGTCCAACCAGCAACACTGCACCACCACCACGTTCACCACTACACCACGTCCTCAGGTGCTAGAGCCATGCATTTTGAACATTTACCAGCAATGAGGCAGCCAGGTGACTGAATCTGGAAGGAGTGAGAGGAGATTCAGGCCATGTCCCCACATGTATCAGAGGGTGGGCACCCAGGGGGGTGCAATGGCACCTACCCACTGCCCATGCCAGGGACAGCCTGTTCAGCCTCTGATTTTACATATAAAGGACTGTCCTCATCCATGATACTGAGCATCCTTCTTTGCCTCCCTCTTAGGTATTTCTTACCCTCTGAGGTAGCTGATTGCTGAAGTCATTGGTTTCTGTGAATGATGCCTTTAGGCACCAGGGCTTGCCTTTTACAGGGAACTTGGTGTATTCAAGAGGCCCTGGCATGACTTGGGAGCACCCATGAGAAGCTTGTTTTATTGTGTTACCTTCAGATAACACTTCAGATATCTTGCCACTGAATGACTAATGAACTCCTGTCTCACCCTTCAAACTCCAACTTCAAAAATGTCATCAGGCAAAGAGTGTAACAAAAAGTTCCCATTACTTACTTATCCCTCAGAGTGTATCTTCAGCAGAGTTTTTCTTGAAAAACTTTTCCAGCATTATCCAAATATAAGGTTGAGCACGTATATTTTCCCAGAGAAATGTTTCATTCTCACAGTCCTGTTCTTCTCATATATGTAGCAAAACAACTATGGCTGAGGAACAAAACCAAAATGTCTCATTATTTTTTAATATTTCTTTTTAAATAATAAAATGGCAGAATCAGTACATCTTCTAGTGAATTTAATGAATTATTATGTGCGTGAAAGAGTGGCACATATCTCTGTACTTAATGTTTCTGAGAGATAATCTCTTATCATTGGATTACAAGTTCCTTTGGGGTTTGTGAGAGGGAGGGAAATGAATTTTCTTGGTATTCAGCAACTTAAACAGCATATAAAATTACATCAGTCTTTTGCATTGCAGTTTGGCAACTGAAGAGGAGGCATGTTTAGGAAGAAGTCACCCCAAATTTGTTGTCTTACATATCTGACAGGTCCTAGATGTACCGAATTTCCAAGTATGATCTGATTCCATAGTGGGAAACCTGTCCCTACCCCAGCAGCATGCTTACAGTAAGCACCAGCAAGTGGCTGGGGCTGGAAACCCAGGGTCTGGGGAGAGAGCTGTGTGAGCCCTCAGACCCTGCTGTACAGACTGTGCAGGAACACAGACACACAGCATGAACTCCTAAATTCAGTGCCACCTGTTAGAATATCTGAATACACTTGATGCTGCTATCATACTGACTTGAGATTCTGCAAGGGTGAAATTCAAATGTTGTCTCGAAGAGTTCTGAACTTTCTGCCAATTAATGCTTAGGAGAGTTTATTGTGCCAATTAATTCATTAATTAAATTTTTGTTTGCATTTAGAAACATTTCATATAGTAGAAAAACTTCATAAGAGATGAGAGATATATTCTGTTGGAAGATGTGAGGTTCTGAAAAGCATGTGTTTCAAAGAGCAATTGCTGTTTAAAGGAAAACAGTGAAAAACATTGCATTTGGACATGTTCTGTATTGTCATTTTTTCCCCTTCCTTTGTACTAGTTAGGCTATTTACATGAAAACATCATCTTTGTTCCTAACGTGTTCATCTGTTGCTTGCTCCATGCCTGAAGACGAAATAATGCTATGTTTGTAATATTTTAATCACCTCTCTGCAAACAATTATAAAATTACAAACAGAAGATTATGACTTCAAGTGGGAAGTAAGTGGCTGGAGCTGATGAACTCTTAAAAGCAAGGATCCTGTTATCATGCAAATGCTTCCAGTAATGAAGAAAATTAAAAAACCCATGTAAAAAAAATCTAAATATGAGCATCTAAATTATAGACAGCAGTAGGTCTTTCAGACAAGATAATGGTAGTTGAAATTATTTCATAATAAAATTATAATTCCATGCTAGCAATTATTATTTCATTTTCTACACACTTTTGCATCTGTAATTTTTTTTCAGTAGGATTTTGTTTTGAAAAACAGAATCCTCACGGGGGCTACCATTTTTTGAACAGCATGTCATCATTTTCTGTATATAGGACATGCTTTTCACACCTCTTATTTGTTTATGGCAGTTACATCCAAGAAAGCAAGGCATGCATGGCTGATGCTGCAGCTTCCCTCTCCTTCCAGCTGAACAGTGCTGAGGAAGTCAGGAGTAAGCCTGAAATGTTCAGAGCTTCACATGTACCAACAGAAGAAGCCCATGAGCTTACCTATCTATATGCCAGCACCCGCAGAGCAGCAAACAAATAAACCCTTGACCTCAGTTCTGTGCATTGCTGGCAGAGGGAAGGGCTCTAACCCTGACTGGCTTTTATCCCCAAGTCAGGATCCACTGTGAAAAGTGTTTGACACCAACCTACCTTCCCAAAGAGGTGCAGTGATGCACCATCAAACGTGCAACCACTCCTCCTGTTCCACTGCCAAGGACTCTGCTCACAGATATCGCTCCCTCCTGAATGGCGTCGGCTTAGAAATGCTGATCAGCTGAGCGACAGGACCACTCAGGGCTCTGGATTTGGATTGCCCTGAGAATCCCTGGCAAATCCTGACACATCCACTCTAAAAGCTGTTTTTTCCCGGTATGCTCTTTGAACTGTACTCAACCATGGTAATAAGTAGCTGGATATTTCTGGCTATCACTTGAGTTCTATGCGCTGTTTAGGAATCTCTGCACAACATTCCTTTGAACTTGCTTCATATATCTTTGGAGTGTGTTTTATTTCTGGCAACCAGGTGGGTGGCCTGACAGACCCTTTTAGAAATTGCAGTTGCTGCTGGCATAAGAACAGGAGGTCACTAACAGCTGGAGACACTTCCAAGGCCACTGAGTCTGGTAGAGGTGACCTGGTCCAGCAAAGACGATGCACATGAGGACTGAGGTATAGCCCAGTGTCCAGGGGGCAGAAGTGGTCATAGCAAAGGTGAAATTACCAAGAGAAACCTGAGTTAATGTCATCTATTTAGTTAATTGTCTCTATGCAAGCAGACAGCATTTTGACCACTGAAGTCATGCTGTATTTTAAAATAGCCTGAAAGCTAAAGTGCCTGTAAAGCAGGGCAGAGGTGAGATCAAGGATATTGCAGACATTACTCACATCATAAGCTTTTATGATGGCCTGGTAATCAGGTGAAAAGGGAGGTTTATCCAGAATTGCACTTTGAGAAAATGGCTGGTATTTGTTTAATGACAGGTTTCAGTGTATTTGCTTTGCTAACTGAAGCTGCAGTTACTCTAAATTGTATGCCATAGGATGAGAGCAATACACATTTTAAAAGCAGCTTCCAAAGATAAAAACAGATATTGAGTGAAATTTGTCAACTAAAAGGACTAGTATAAGATTCAATAAGACTTGTTTTGGTAATGTTTGCTACCTTGCATGGAGTCTCAATCTCCATGAAAAATTAATGCATACAAAAATCATGTTTTATTTTTTAGGTAAATTTCTAGTATTGTGTTGCAGAGAAAAACTTTAATATGCTATTCAGGTGCACTTTGAAGTTGCCTAAATCACAAATTGAATTAAATAAAATTACTTTTCAAAATCTCGTGGGAAGGAAGACCTTTAAGTTTCAGTGTTAGGTGGCTGAGACTGGAAACTGTGGAACCTCATTCACATTTACACAATAATTGCAAGATTTTTGTGGAATTTCAGCATATTCTTTCCAACATAAAGTTTACCTTCAACTTGATATATTTGATAGATCTTAACTAATCCATGCCGAGATCTTGAAAGGCATGTATTTGAAAGCACAAACATTTATGACATGTAAAGCCCTAGTTCAGCTATAGAAGCACTAAGATATCTGTATCTGGTTGTTCTTTCTCTGAAGACAATATGCCAACAAGAAATTTCACACTATCATTTACATCTTGTCTATTTTTTCTGTAAAACTTTTTGGAAAAACTTGCATAGTTGAATGAGAAAACTATTCCAGTTTTGGTTGTAGTCAAGACAATGTTTCTTATAATCTTGTTCAACCTTTTAATTTAATGGCAAGTGTCACGGGTTTGGATTGTTTATGTCAATAGATCATATTAGAAAATCAGATTTAGAAGGAAAAAAAAATCTTTCCTGATTTGCTCAATACACTGCTTGATATAAAAATTGTACCATGAAGGTACAAAAATCAGAAAGATGAATAAAATGTATTATACTTTAGTAGCTTAAACATTTCTAAGTCAACAGCATGATTTCAGGGACTTAACTCAATGTGATGCATTAAATGTTCATTTAACAATACTTCTTATATACATGATTTATTCTATTTAAAATACAGTGTTACGAGTTTTTGAAAGATCAGAAAAATTTCTCCTATTTTTTCTGATACATGGAGGTGCAAAATACTTTTACTTACTGTCAAAGTTTCTTTTCTAGTTCTCTCTACAGAAATAATTGAAGGTAGAATATATTTATTTTTAATATAGAAAAACATTCATGCTTTTAATCACTTTCTTGTTTAAGATTCCTAAAGAGATAACAAATAGACTGCATCTAAATGCAATGATTGTGGCTCCTTTGCAATGCTGGCATTTCCTAACTATTCCTAGCCCTGTTTTCTATCACTGCTTCTTTTTCTCTTCAACAGGCCAACAAGCTGTTTTTAATGATTTTGCTAGTTTTGTTCTATCAGTGTGATGTTCTAACGAAGATTCAAGGAGCAAAGAGGCAACAGGCCAACTGTTTTCACAGACACACTTAGCAAAGTGAGATATACAACCATGGCAATTATTTTTTTCTTCTCAGTCTTTGCAGGATGCTATTGCAACTTGCAAATGCCACAGTGTAATTTTACAGCAATAGACTTCTATCATTCTCTGCTGCAGGAAACAACCTGTCCGCTGAAACAGATGTACTTCTCTATTATCCCTGTCTAGTGTCTCCAGCCAGAAAGCAAAAGCAGCAGTTCATTCTTGGTCAGGTCCCACTTGGGACTATGTAATTACCATTGTGGTGGATCAGAAACAATTAATTTTATTCCTCTTGCTTTAAAAAGAAGCAATTAAAAGAGGGGGGTGGTGAGGGCCTTAATGCCAGAATTCAGTCCAACACAGAGATTACACAATTAAAATAAGGAAATGTCAAGCAATAGAAAAGTTAAAATAGCACCACCTCTACCATGGCTATTGTTCCTCCTGGTGCATATTTACACTGATCCCCAATACCAATGGTTTCAATCTAGGAAACAAAACTTTTAAGTGGCAAACTGCATGAGATTTGTCAAACTTTTTTCCAGGCTCATATAGCATTTTCTTTCATAATAAGAAATCAACTACTGTAATAATTCCTGTCTATTACCACATGCCTCACTCATCATAGCTCAAAATAATTTGGAGAATATATAAGTCACATCCTTTCAAATGTCCACTGAAATTCATACAGCAAAAACATACTGCTCATGAGGAGGGTACACTTGCTTGTGATGCACTTCAAAATGGTTGGGTAAACTGTCAGTGACAATGATTAGATTTTTGTCTTCCCTATTAAATTCCTAGCAGAGAAATAAAGATGGCTTGAAAGCCAGTCTACAGGTTGCCTTGTCCTCTTTCAGAAACAATGTTGAGAAAATAATGTTCTTTATATGTAAGAGAGCAGAAGCTTTGTTAGATATGGTTCAAAGGAGGAGACATTGTAAAATATATGACAGAAAAAATCTTATATGTAGTAAACTATGCTCTAATATCCTTTAGAAAAATTAACTCCTTAATCTAACAGCAAATATATGTATATGCTAGTTCTGACCCACTGTGGTGCTCTTGAAAAAGAGACTGCAATAAAAATGACGAAGGTGCTTTGCTAAATGATCCATTTCTGTTCAGATAACAAACATCTCTTAACATCTGAAAATGTTATCTCATCTCTTTTGAAACCAAATGGGCTTGTCAACAGACCCCTGCATGGCTGAATTGACTCAGGCTGTTTTGGAGAAGGTTTCTGGGTAGACTTCAGATAAATATATAGAGAATATAAAATAGGATTAGGTTATGCTCTGTCTACCTCTGTCTACAGCTAATCTGTTTATTTATTTATTTCCTCATACTTATTTTTAAGGTTTTGCTGTTTGTTTTTATTGGATGTGGGTTTTAATATTACTTGAAAACCAGCCAAGTGTAAACATGGATACTTAACCTGTCAAACTTCAGGGCATTTTAACCTCTAGTGCTGGGAGCCTTGCATTTGCCTTACTACTTGACAACACCTAAACCAGGCAAATAACTAAATGCATAATGCTCAGCTGTCCTGCAGCGAATCATCTGAAGGCTCTTAAATTCATTTTCTCTCCTGTTATGGAGGCCACATGGAAAGTTAGTAGATGTAGCACAGAACGGTCATAGTGTTTCATTTCAGGAACCCAAGCACCACACTGGCAGCAGGAGGCTGGAATAAGAAAGGAATTACATGCTCTGTTGGGGTCAGGAAATGTGTTCCCTTTCCCACTCCCAATTTTGTGCCTAACTGCTTCTCAATCCACTACTTGCCTGTCATACAGTCCAAGACCTGGGCTACCACCAATAGATGACTGCATGTAGGGAAGCCCTTCCCTTAAACTCCAGCATGCAGCCCTTTCATGAGGCAGTGCATTAACTCTCAGACATCAAGACTTCAGGAGATCAGGAGCACTGCAAGAACAGTTGTGCTCTCAACCTTAGGTCTAAGTTATGAGGCGTAGTATAATGTTTGCAATGTAAGTGGAAAGGTTTGAGTTGGACAGAAAACCAAAGCCTTAAGTTCATTAATGGTACTCCCCTCATCACATCTGTTTTACATTGGCATAACACCACCAGACTTTTCCTTAGAGCATTCTCTTATACGTCAGAGTAGAGAGGAACATATTCTGAGTACGCATTCAGACCCAGCACCAAAGGCAGGCAGTACGGTTTGGGAGCCGCTTAGCATGCATTAAGAGCTGTCAGAAAGTTCTGACTCATATTGATGTTAACTTTTCAATGCTCCTGTCAGGAAAGTCTAACACACTTTTAAAACAAACAGATAATAAAACAGAAGTTATGCATATAGCTCTCACACACACACACAAATTAATCCATTATCAAAGCACCCATTAACTTGAGCAATCATTTGGTTATTAAGCAGGAGTGATATGGAGGCAGGTCAAGGCAGACTGGTTTGCCCTGCACTATTCATGTGCCTCTAGGTAAACGATGTTATATCTCAGGAACAGCCTCAGCTTAGATTTTGTTTTATGTGATATACTCCAAGTTTGCACTCCAGCCTGTTTGTGTCGTTTATGCACTATACTTCTAATGATCTTTATGAAAATATTGAGGAACCAAAGGCAAAAATGCATTTATTACGATATGCAATCTCAATTCCAAGGTGCTTGTTTTATCTTTTTTTTAAAAAAATGCTTGCAGTTTTCTGTCTATCACAGTCTGCCCTTCCTTCTAGAGCAGCATATTCAGTACTGACAATTTAGCTAAATACCAGCCTACCTGGGGAGCAGGGAAACCTGCTTAATTGCCTGGATTCTGGCTTCACAGAACAGCTTTCACACCTTAAGCCGGACTAGTTTGCATCTGTGGCTGTCAAGTTACTGGCTTGCAAATGAAGAAATCAGATGCTCCTGCTCCTTAAGGAATACCCAAGGGTACCAAACCTCATGCATAAAGTCAAAACATACAATCTGATTTCCATACTGAATAACATTTTTTGTTAATAAGGACTTCCTGAAATTACTATATCAACTTTTTAAATTATTATTTTTTATTATATTCACAAGACACTATAACATGATTTTAACCTCAGTCATGTCATCTGGGTCCATTCAGACTTTTTACTAACTTTTAACTGACATGTTTGAATCATTCTGTAGGGTTTTTTTAATTAAAAAAGAGTATTATGAAAAGCCTGCTTTATGACAACATATACTCAAAAAATTATCAACCAACTAAAATTCTTGCCTTTCCAACCTAAGTATCAGTTTAGTTGAGAAGTGTGGAACAGATTATTTTATCCCTGTACAATTTCTATCTTTAAATAAAGATTGAGTCAAGGTAAATCAGTGTCAGTATAGTAAACCTGAATGTTAAATGACTACAAAGCTCCAGTTCTTTGGAAGGAAAGGGAATCCTCTTTAAAAAAAAAAAAAAAAAAAGAAAAAAAAAAGGAAAAAAAAAAGAGTTTGCTGGTATTAGATGTTCTATTAAAGAAAAAAAATCTGCATGGCCTACTTTACCTTTCCCCATACAAATTATTTTTTAAATAAAAGACTGCATACGTTCTTCTACATTTAAAAGATACTACTATATTCAAAGAACTTTAAGGGTGGCAAGTTAAATAATAAGAAATGCTGGAAATTAGATGTTTGCTTCTACTTTACATAGTAAATCAAAGTCCATCCCTGTGGGAGCTGAACATCTTCCATACAAAATCGATATCAATAGCAAAATCCTCACAGAGTTTATAGCATTTTCATACTTATCTGCTTTGACATCAGAATTTTGCCTGTTCATGATTCATTCAACTATGCTGTTTATGTGTATTGCTGATACAATCTTTAATTAGGTAATTACCCAGTATTTTTCAACACAATGCACAAGAAGACTAGCTCTCTCTTCATGAGCAACTAAACAATATTTCTTCTTATCTTTTTGTTTATTGTGTATTTCTGACCTTATTTATTCCATAGTCTCTTCACTGAGCAGAAAAATACTTAGTTCTCAACAGAATTCTTTGTGATATTGCTGTCACCACAATAGAGCTCAAAGGTAAATAGTTCATCTTTGCAATATCCTCAGCAGGTAAAACCTGTGGAGGATTAAGATCTAGGAAACAATTGCTTTCTGGTAGTATCTGAGAGTTGTTTTCTCCTGGCCATTCCTCTGGCCCATGCTTTTGGACTTCTACCAAAATCACAGAATGGGAAAACAGAAGTGAAGAAGTAGCACACATCTAAGTCCTATTTGATTTGGATGTCATACCTCTGGAACTGGCAGCTTTTTGGGGTTCCACAGTTTAAACTTGGCCAGAGACCAAAGATCTATTTATTGCCCCACTTTTTTTTTGCACACATGTAGGAACAGACTTCTGTATCTTTTCCTGATTTCCTAGCAATTCACCAAAGAAGCTCAGCTGTACAACAGCTCATATTAAAAGGGAAAGACAAAGATTGTGAAGGGACTCACTGGAGCCTGCTCAGATCTTCTTGTAGACAATAGCTCCAGGCCCTAGATTTTCACACAAAAGAAATATGATGCAACAATCATCAGTGTTTGAAGCAAGAAGGATCTGTCCTCTGAAACCAAAGGCAATTTAAGGCAGTCATAGTAAAACAAATAGTAGATAAGTGCATGCCAAACTGAGCTCTGGAATATCAAAAGTGGAAGCTATGAGAAAAAGTTGAACCTGTTGTGTTTTAAAATGTTAAATTGTTTATGAAATTTTAAGACAAAAGTAATAAAAGTATTTTTAAAAGACATTTTCGGTATTTTTCCAATGAGCAGAGCTTACTGTAAAACAGAAGAGGCACAAATTAGTATGTATGTCCTTCTTAATACTGTTGACATGAAGACCAGAACGCCTTGATAAAACATAGTGGGAATGTACGCATTAGGAATACAAATTTCTTGGGATAATGTCCTAGATACTAGCCATTTCTTTATCACCCAGAGCAATTGGGAAAATAAAAGGTATTAATTAGACTTTCACAATGAATTTCAATACCTTCTTGTCAATGAGTCTGGGAATTTGAAATGGACATTGAAAGAAGTTTGAAAACTTTTCTAAAATTTGTACTGTCTCCTATTACCCTAGTTTCATGTTGCTTTTTAAACTTGGATGTTTAAGCACAGAAATTCCAGAAGGTATGTTTTTCATGTGTCCCATGTACTTCTTAGTGCTATATCTAAATGGTCAGCAAAATTTTTTATCCAGTTATCATCAATATAAAACCTGGAGGAAGTAAAATACCCACTAAAGAAGAGTTTAGATCTTATTTTAGTAGCTCCAGCCACTGTGACATTCTCCCAGTATGAAAAAATTAGTTTCCCACTTAAACACCAAGAAGTACATCTTATTGATTTTCCACAGCAGAAGTAGAAGGAAATGAAGGTCTAGAAGGAAAATAAATGATTCTATGACCATATACACTGCACACAGTACTTCCAGATTTTCAGACAATTGGCTTATATAGATCAGCATCTCCACAACATGTTAAACATGCAGCTTTCAGCTAAAGGGATAAATAGAGGGGGTAGATGCAATGAAGTGACAGTTTATGCACAGGTTATCTTTCGTTTAGCAAGAAATCAACAAACTGCACATTTGAATTCTTATGCCCTGAATCTATTTTGGTGTAAAAACAAACCACTAGAAGTCAGTTCTCTTTCTCTCTATTCTCACAACCTGACAGACTGGAGAAAATGACAGAAAATGTCAGTCTTTTTTCCCTTCCTTTTTCTTTTCCAATTTCTCTATAAAAGGTAAAAATGAAAGCCTAATAAATATAGCTGGGGGAATGATGCCTGAGTTGTTGCTACACTGCACATATTCTTATAGCCTTCTAAATCGTAAAATGTTAACAGCAAAACTAAATCTTGACATGTTGATAGCTAAAACCATACTGCAATATGGCACATCAATTGCCTGTTATGTTTTTGAGGACCAAAAAATATTCTCTTCTGTACCATTAACATAAATCAAACTGGTTAAATCACTTGAATACTCCAGGTACCCTTTTTTCCCCTCATATGGCACAATGGTTGATGTCAGTGCTAGTGGCAGAGCAGGGAGCGAAGAAGAGGGGGAGGGGAAATCAGACTGTAGATTTGCAGAAGGCTTCGGTACACAAATCAAGCTCAATAAGCTTATCAGATGAACATTTCACATTAAACAAAATAATAACCTGTCATATGATTTTAAACAGCTTATTTTCTGGTTTTTTTTTTCCTTTTTATTTCCTGCCAGGTCTCAGAAGAGCAGTGCAGGGCTGTAGGTATAGTATCACAGCTGCATTTCTCAAAGCAAATATTTGAAAGGCTTCATACCCTTGGTTCTTGCCAGATGTTGATTCTGGCAGGAGATAAAATACCAGGTTTTTCCAAAACATCAGCATGGGTGAATTATGGCTAGTAGAAAACAACAACAAAAACAACAACAACAAAAACAAATCTCTGGTTCTGCAGATCTGCAAAATTACTGTGCACAAGCAACATTTGACTCAGGAGACAGGTATCAATTGAAATAAAATAAATAGAGAAAACACAATCCAATTGGAATTTGACCATGTTGAATGTTTGGAGGGCTAACTCTCATTCCTTAACTAACCAAATTAGGACCTCAGCATCCTCTCTGCTAATCACCAGTAACTGATTTCTCTAAAGCAGCTCCATATAACCTCTAAAAAATATTTAATTCTCTAATGGTGGCAAAGGTCATCCTGGAATTCCTCTACTTGGAGAAGAAATGGAGCTCATAAAATCTCAGGTTTCATTCAAGGTAATCTGTCTATGAACTAGTTTTTCATGTGAAATTCTGTTTCATGAGCTGCTTCAATTTCAGATCACTAAAACTGTAATTAATGGTAATGGAGTGACTAGACCTCATTTGCCTGATGAGTGCACAGTCCAACTGATGCCCATTCTCATACTGGGGTTTGTTGCTGTGTTTAAACAGGATTAAATGGGTTAATAGCTGAGAAACCTGGGTTAATTTCTGATGATGTTTACGTAATCTTGGCTTTTGATTTAGAGTCTGTGCCTCAGCCTTCTTGGCTTTAAAGGTGAAAAAAACCCCAAAATACACAAATAATTTTAAGTTTTGTGCATAGGGGAGTCCTAGCTGTATGTACAGAGCATTAGCCAATTCATCCTCCAGTGTAATTTGGTTACTTGTAACTAATTCTCTTTGTATCATGATATATTACAAAACTGTTACTAAGGACCATATTTCTGAATGCCTTTAAGAAATTAGATTCTGGTTCTGTTCATACTGAATTTGACAGCAAATTTTCCGTTAAATTCATTGGTTCAGGATCACAGCTTAATGACCATAATTCTTTGAGTCTGCTCGTGGTGTAACAAAGAGTTTTCATTATACTGTATCCTTTGTTCATTGCAACATTCAGGATATAGTCAATATATCATTAAAGGAAACTCATTAAATGTGCAACTACATTCAGAGTAACTCAGATTAGATTTTAGTATAAAAGATACTGTAACAGAAAGAGTGTATATTTGTAAATGAAGGAGAACTCAGATACAGATTTGTTTTGAAAGAGCACCTCAAGTCCTCAATCTCTCTTGTCTATAAATTGCATTCATAATCGACAGCTCATTAACAACTCATTATGGATACTGAATATTGCACAAACAGAGACAGTGCAGCAAAGGAGACAAAAAATAAATTAATGAAAGAGAAAACAGAGAGATATTTTTCAATTGAAGAGAATGGCTTCATTAATGGCATTTTCAGTTCTCTTTTTTCTACATTTCAATCACTACAAACAGATCTCTTGATAAATACCACTTTACAGTACCTGAGGAAAAATGTGTATGCTATATGCAGATAATGGACCAGCTGTATGACCATGCAGTGCCTGTTTTTCACAGACTACAAGATTTAGGAACTACAAATTAGTAAAATTCTATTAAATTAGATATAAAGTAATTAGAAATTCAGTAACTTTCTGTATCATAAGTGAAATGAGCCCAGTAGCCTTCAAAGTGCAGCCTAGGAAATATTACTTCTTCCTTACACTGTCAGTCCTCAGAAGGTTACAGTGACACTCAACACATTTACATTTGACCTGAATCTTTATGCAGTCACCTATCATACGCATTTTAATTATTCTATTTCACAGGAAAAGTAGTACCAAGGGAAAAATATTATTTTTCAAGTCCATGAGATCACACATAGACAGATAGCTTCAGGGAAGAAGGGCAATACATCTTCCCTAAGTTTAAGTATAATTTTAAAGGTACTGCACATATATTGGCAGCTTCAGATTACCCAATTTCCACAATCATTCATCAGTACAATGGGATCAGTGACTCCTTTAAGCCCACAACAGCAATACTTCAGATTATTTAAATACTATCTAAGGAAGAGGAGTGTGTGAAGTAGTCAAAGTAAACACCTTTAAAATAATTGAGAAATTAGCACAGAAAATATTGTGCTGACAAAAGGTTATATTCCTATCTACAGGCAAAGAAATGGGAAATTTATAAGAATTATGCATTCTCAGTGTAATAGAGATTGTTTTTTACTTCACTAAAATTTATGACAAGATTTATTAAGAAAAAATAAGAGCTGATAAATTTCTTTTTTTCATCTTCTCAAGGTAAAGCCCAAAGCCTGATCTGGTTACACTCCACAGGTGGAGCTCTGCAAGAAGCATTTACAAAAGACATTTTGGGAGCATTCATAGATGGCAAACTTAAGTGTGTCTCAGTTTTCCTATGCGAATTTCTGAATGGATTCATCTTAGCTGAAAGAAGATTCTCCCAGGTTTGAATAACTTGCTTGATTTTCCCTGTGTCAGGTCTAGCTCTATGCTGACTGCAGCAAAAAGCAAAAAAGTCATAACTGAACACTGTCATGCCAAAACCGGAAAGATTAATACCTGTTCACAGGCTTCTGAAAGGCTCTTTTGCTTCCAGAGTAAATGATGTCCCTTCCCTAAAGCATGTGCCGAGACTGGTTAAAAAGAATCTTAAGATCATTGTTTTCAACATTAATTCATAGAAAGACAAGTGAAGCTGAAGATCCTTCTGTGAAATCCATTTAATTTCAAGAATGAAATGTTTGTGGAAATGTGTGAATAGTGTTTTGTGCAGAGACTTTGAGATTTTCTAGTCAAGAAGGAAGATTTTGCTTTGTATTTTAGCAATCTTATACATGACTTGTGCATGTGGTGACAAAATTGATGATAAAATTGACATAGATTAACAGAGTTGAAGACAGAGAGCCACAGAACTACAAGGCTGGAAGATGAGCTATGGGTGATGGCTTCTTTATTTCATGTATTTAAGACTGTGTAATAACATTACTTATCATTTTTCAGAAGTGTGACTGGCACTCAGATAATGAGAGTTAGACAGCCAGCACCACTGAAAATGTCCTCTGAAGATGACTCAAGTACCTTTATGAAGGCTCCAAAGCAATTAATGGTTGTATATATAAGCACCTGGTACAACAAAACTTACATTACAATTCAGTCTCATACCATAGCATTACTATATAGGGAATCACCATATACATTATGACTTTGCTGATGGCAGGATGAACATGAACAAACATGTTTTAAAAAATGCAGGAAAGAAAGAAAAAAGGACAACTAAATGTACAAAGCTTTGACTTCATTTACTTTAATTAACCCTGAGTATCACATTCTAATAAATGTGAAAATGCAGAACATCAGTGGGAATTAAATCTTTGAGGACTGTCCCAGTCTAGCCATAAAATGAACTGGAAATTTTTGATTTTTTCCCTGATAAGGTTCCCAATAGTAAATACATATGAAAGTATAGATAAGGATTTGTAACCTCACTTGAACATCATAAAACATTGTGTCATGTCAAAGCCCATGAAAATGTGTGTGCTTGTTGCTGAAATGTCTATTGGTGAAATTCTCTGAGAAGTGCAACAGCAAAAAGAGGTTTTGATGATTTAATAAATGAGAGTATTAATTTCCTTTATTTAAACAGCCTAAAATTCCCCTGCTCACTCTGAAAATACTTTGCAAGCAGATTGCCGTGCAGACATTTATATTTTTTTCTAGCAAAAATTAGGTTAGTACTTCTGTACTAAATTGGTATCTGCAGTAATAACAACAGCTAATAACTCATTCTTGAATACGTGTTCCAGGCTGAAGTTCATAAACACAATTTCAGTCTAAAATTAACATTGGTCTTTTACCAAGGTTTTTAAAGGGTTTTTTTTGAATGGGGGCAATTTTTTTGCTGATACCTTCTGCAATGTACATGAAGTCAACAGGGGAAGAAAAGGAAACCCAGGTACTTTGTATTCTGAATGGAAATTACCCATTTTTTTCCATATTTTTTAAGACTTTTCAGCAGGGAATACCCAAGAACAATCCTTTTTGATCAGTGGTAAAGTAGGTATCTCTTCAAAGTCTTTATATTTAGTGTAGTAGGTTTTTTTGAAACACAGGTTATTTAGAATCATGTAGTCATTACCAAGTGACATTAAATAGCCTTGTTATACACTGGGTCAGATTAATTATTCCTTCTGGCTTTAGAAATCTAATCAACTCAGGAATAAGTGGTAAATTTTGAATATGTATTCTAGTTCATTATTTTTATGGTCATTCTATGTTACAGTACAAACTGAAATTCCTTCATATTTTGCACAGGCTGTGGACCTTGAGAGACCAAACCATCAGAATTTCTACCCCTAATTGTCACAGTTTTGTAGTGGCTAATTTGTAACAATATAAAGCCCACAGTACTTTACAGGGAAAAAAAGAAAATATCATCCAGACATTTCTCATAGGTTCTCTTTTAAATACTGAACAATTTCTGATTTCACAGAAAAGTGAACTTCTGATTCAGATGCATTCAGTTCAATAATGTGTCTTTAGGTTTAAAACTCCATTCTGAATTCTTAAATCAATGGGACCCTTTTATGTCAGAAATATAAGAAAAGTTTAGATTTTACGTGGTGTACCAAAAAGCAAATTGTGACACATTATTTCATGGGGAACTTTTTGTGACAGAGGGAGAATGTCCAAGCAGAGGGGGCATCTCCAAAGCACACTCTGTCCAACCAGAAATTCTGTAAATTAGCAGAGTGTAGCAATGTCATCCTAACTGCATCAAGACACAGAGAAAGTATCACACTACAGCATATAATATGTCAGAAAAAGATTTCTAAAAGATGACCTGCTTCATCCTGAGAAAATGACAATTAGTTTATAAACCACAGAAATTAGATATGAAACTAAGGTAATGATGCATCAAAACCTATAAGGAAATATGACACTATGCACCAAAATGTGAAGCTGTGATTACTTTCTGCAGCTATGCTCTTAGATCAAACTGGAAGTAAATAATTCTGATAATTGTAAAATAATAACTGATAATTGTTAAAATACCTTATCATATTTACTAGCACAGCTGGGCAGATATATGAAGCAGGCATGTGGGAATGAAAAAGAAGGAAAAAACAATACTCATAATATTTTAAATGTTCAAATCATTTATTAAAAAGGAATAATGTTTTCAAAACTCAGGAAAAAAAAGGCTTTCATTTCCCCCATCCTTGAGGGAAGAAGAGGTTTTTGTCCCACAAAAGGGACATGTCCATTCAGCTGACTTTAAGCCACAAGCCCTATAATCTGACAGTACCTGTCCACATGGGCAAATTTTCCTTCTCTGAACAAAGTGTTACTTTGAAGCCCACAAGGCTCTGTGAACAGTCAAGCACTTTACCACCCTACAGAAAGATGTAGTTTTTTAATTATCCCTACTTCAACTACCAGAAAACTACATTCCTTCTAAGGCTGAAATGATCTAATGGATCATCGTTCCTCTATCATGAAGTACAACAAATAGAACAGTGAAATTGTCAAAGGCATCCAATTGAAAGAGATGGGGGAAAGAAAGCAGAAAAGTCAACTTGCACCCATTTTGATCCCATCAGTGGAAGTAACTGCACAGAAAACTGTTCATATTTTATTTAACTCATATGTCTCTTGATTTCCACAAAGACACCATAAAAAGCTGTGATAACTTTAAAAATGTCTTTATTTTTATTTTTTTGTGTGCTTTAACCAATAATTTCTTAATTTGGTAAGGAGGAATCAGAATTTTTGTTGCCGTCAGACTGGCAAATAAAAATGGAGAATTATTTCCCTCCAAGATAGAGACTCTCTATTAAAATTTTTAAGGAAATTAGTTTTGATCATCAGCCTATACAATGTCTGAAAAGCTTTACATAATTATTTTTCTAAACTTATGAAGGCCTCCATTCTCAAATAGCAGAATTATTACAGTTTTATTTCTATATTGCAATGACAGAGCTAATGGTCTTTTATAGGAATACAGTAACAGAAGAGCAAGTGATGAAATTTTTTTAAAAGCATTTAGAATGGTTAGAGAATTTCCTCTAGATCCATTTCAATTAACTTGAAACCAACTCTTCAGGATAGAAACAAGTATCTGTATCAGGAGTTTTGCAGAAGCCAGTGTGCTCAAGAAGTTTGAGATCTTGAGCAAGCCACATCTGCCAAATGGGGCCTTCTACATTAGGCTTGAGAAACCCGTTCTCCAGCATGAGTGGCCACAGCATAGTCCTGTACATACAGCAGTGTAAGGGAGTGTGAGGGAATATCCTGTTCCTAGATATGGTTCCCAGGTACAGGGAGCTAGATATGCTCAGATGGGAATTAAGAAAAGGATAACAAACCCTGTCAAGAGAACTTGGAAAGTTTCCTGCTGTAAATGTAAGGAGACACCAGATTCAGGGAGGCTGAACCTCTGCACAGCTGGTCATCTTGACCAGCACGTCATGGCTGTCCAGAGAATATCTGCCCAGTGAAGTTCCCATCCCCTGAAAGAATGTTAAGATTGTCCTGCCATCTATATTTCTCTTCCTGCTTTCTACCTTATTCTACTTACTCTTCTGTCTTACTGAAACTCAGAAAGAGCCCTGCTCCTCCTGGGGCAGAACAATGCATCCAGAGTTCCAAAATAAAGTTATAAAACCCAAACCCAGCAAATTAAAAACGAGTTCTCAAATATTTGTGATAAGCCTCCAAATCTGGAAGAAGACATTCAGGAAAATTTTTGTGACCCTTCTGGGCAGCCAAGAAAGCACAAGAGTTGACTACAGACTAATGGTCTTTTGGGAAAGAGTGTGACTAAATGTTGAGTTAGAAAGGGAAGGAAAAAGAGTTATCTAGTGTTCCTTATTTCAGCTCATAACATAAATAAAATGAGGGAGAGTAGACAGGTGGCTTCTCAAATGATACCTTCTAGTACTGCAGCTAAGGGACCAAAAAAATAAAAAAAACACTGCCAAAAACCCCGCCAACCCTATCTCGGTTCATCTTGGGTATCTGTGCAGTCTAAACATGCACAGAAAATATCCTCTTTCACTGTTTAATATCATCACAGTGTCATGCCATGACTGAGATGGACAACAAGGAGGAATTAAGAGTGAGGTTTGAAAACAAAATGCTTTTTTTGCTATTCTAAACTACTTCTAGAACAGAAAAGGGCAAGGATAGCATAATCTATCATTAGTAGAGTCTTAAGTTATTAAAAAAGAAAGGTGAAGAGGAAGGAAAACTGTATTTTTTCAACTAGTACAACAATTATTTGACTTTGGATTATTTTTTAATTGCTTAAAATTAGGTTAACTGAAAAAAAACCCCAAACAAATAAACAAACAAACAGAAAATAAAAGAGTAAAAAGATGCTATATTGATTTTGTCTAGTCCAGCAGGAAAAAGATGAGATTAGACAAAACTCTGGACTGACCATGGGGCTCCTCTGTATGAGGAAAAATGAAATGAGCAGTTAAGTAGATAAGTGATACAGGAAGAGAGTAGAAACACATTGTGACCCTGGACTTCAAAGCTTTGAGTTCAAAGGTATTAGATGCCTCACTCCTATTTAAAGCAAGGTCAAGTGATTAAATACTTCAAGAATTTTATCTTGAGAGTACAAAAGGAAGGCTACATGTATTTGAGGTGATAACAGATACATTTACTCTGAATGCAGTCCTAGTTATTACGATTCGATCAAGTCCCAGACAGATGGATCTAAATAATGATTCAGCTTCTCAAATCAGGGCTAAACCAGCAATTTTCATGTTGCAGGGGTGTTAGTTGCTTGATTGCTACAGACAGATACAACAGATGTTCTTCAGTTCCTACACTGTCCTTTGAGATGAACATTGGACAAAGTTTTTGCAGTCAGCTGGGGCCTAACTTTCCTAATGTTCTTTTCTTACATATCTTATTATATGCTTCGAAAAAATTCCAATTGTAGATTTTGCATTTAGCTGCAAATTTTTAGGATATGAAGTTTCAAGACCCTTATTATAAGATCACATTTATATTTTGAAAAATGTCTTTTGCTCCCTGACAGAGAGTTTCAGGAAGTCAGAGACAGATGATGGGTAGCACATCTCCACAGCCTTCCAGAAAGGATCTTCAAACAGCTGGCTTTGTCTGGGAGCTGACATCAGGTCACAACTTGGACCTATCCCACTGATAGTTCCAGAGCAATCTCCATATATTTTTTTGACTGAGAAAACACTCAATACCAGTGAAATGTGTGGAAGAAGGTGCTGAAGTCCTATGTCTATACTAAGCCAGGTGCATAACAAAAGACATCATTACAGCTCTTTTAATTCAGTAAAGGATTAGCCTAGAAATACCTGCATGTACGTCCATGCACGTTTGTCTTGAACTGTCTCCATATCCAGTGACTCTTGGATTTAGTATCTGATGATTCAGCCAAACATGACTAAGGAATGGAGAAAGATAATATTTCAGTAAATTAAGTGGACCTGAAGGACGTATTCCACTATCAAGTGATGTCACAGTGGAGATTCTGACAATATATATTTACAGACATAGCCCTTAAAAAAGCTTCAGCAGCAAGAACCTCTGTTAGAGCTCCCACCATATGGCACTTGAAACCAAAAGAAACACAAAACACATCTGTAGAATGAATTTTACAGATTTGTTCTCCCAGGATTACTTACTTCCTTTGCTATTCCATGGCATCATTTGTACTTCAAGGTCTGTGGGCCTTCCTCTCTGCAAAGGTGGTAGGATATTAATTCTAGGCAGACCACAGAACATTTCTTTCGTGAGGCAGTTAAATATTTTTTCAGATTAAATATTAATCATGAACTCTGACACTTATTTCAGTGGAAAAATATTTTCCCTGTTTCTTACATCCCACTTCCTCCCTTCAAAGGAAAGAAAAATCTGCTATCTGCTATATAAGTCCTGAAAAAAAGACATACACTGATGAATCTACAATAACATTAAATATTAATTTCTATCCCTGTATGTTCCAGTTTAAACATTTACTTACAGGTCATTTCTCAAGAGAAGAACAACAGTCCATTTCCAGGTTCAGTGAAACAGACTGTATAACCCAAAGTTAGCTAAATAAGATCAAATCTTCATTCTTTAATAGTCAAAAAAGAAAGTTCCTTTGGACTACAAATATGAAAGTAACACTGGGGTGAACAGCTTGCCTTTTCCTTCACATAAGGTCCTGTCTGTGGCCTTCTAGCAGTCAACGAATAATAACACAAATTTTAAAGCAAACTGAAACTATTTTGCTGTTAGGTTTTGTAATGCCTCATACATGCTAATGAGGACTCAACATTCTTCCTCTTTATTGACACACACACAAAATAAGATTCTCCTACTTGTCATTTTGAACATTCATATTTCAGGAGCATTCCATTAACTGGGAACATGCAATCAGTACTGGCTACAAGGTGTTTACAGGTCGTGCTTCAAATAAAAAAAATGCAAGGAAAACAATATCCTTAAATAAACACAAATATTTATCTTTTAAGGCTCCTGGAAATTACAGTTCTCCAAATATTTTTAAACCATGTCATGTGAGCAGAAGTCCAGCTTTTCAGAACAAAACCACATACACTAACATATCTCCCAAATATTCTTTTTTAAGCACTGAACTGGGATGTGCTAGTTCTGGATCATTTGTTAAGCTCATCAACTGTTGGCAGGAAACCAAAGATGATAGCATTTTACACATATTTAAGTAAATATTTGTTCTTTTTTGGTTCACTTAAATTAGAGGAAAGGATTTCCAGTAGAGAATATTCTGCTTTATTGAACTGAAAGAATTGTAGGATTAGTTGCAACTGTAATGAACTGCACTGAAGTGCCTTTTCATACCTCTCAAGCACACTTTCCTGAGAAGAGGTTTGTTACCTTCAACATTTTGTGGATAGAGCCATATGGTCCTACCACTCTCAGACTGGAAATCCTGGCGGCAATCTCTCATTTACTACTCATGTTCAACTGACAGACCCAACTGTGTTTGTCATCAATATGCCTTTTCTTCCAAAAGCCTACAACAGCAGATGAATTGAAGTGACCCCAAGCCAGCTTCTCCAAAACAAAGCATTATTCACTCTAACACAGAGAAAAGGGCTTAGGTTTAAGCAAACAAAAGACCTTTACCTCAGCTTTCATCTTTCAGTCGCAGCCTCAGTAAATTCAGTTTTATCCTGCTACTTCCACCTTTAGGTTAGGTGGGAGTAGGTGAGACTGTTTCGTTTCAGCTTGCTTATGTGTGCCAGAGTCAGTCACCATCTCTTCCCTGAGCAGCTGCTGGCAGTCCACTTCACCTCCCTCCTTCCCTTGAATCAGTACCTGAAAAGACTTAATGTCCTGCTTGGGCCTAAAAAGGGCAAACTTGCTCACCAATTTGATGCATGGCAATTTCCTATACAGAACTTTTCTGTTCGTTTCCAAGAGAACTTCAAACATTTTCCTCAGATTCTATCGTTATTTTCTTTCATGTGGTTTTCACTTTACAGTCAAGAAAGACAGTAACAATTACAGAAACTGAGGTGCAAAAGGTATTCGTTAAAAATATGCCGAAGCTCCCAAAACTTCCGAAGCAGTAGAAAGAGACTTAAGTGGAGGTGACAGCCTCATACCCTGTGACAGTTTCAGTGTTCAACTGGTCACAAGAAAATAGTATTTCTTTTTCTTCACTATCTTAAAATGTATCTGCTTATTAGGTTGTTTGACATACTGCCATTTTTGATTCACCCTCAAACGTGTTCAGTGAAATCAGTAGTAATAGCTGTAACTAATAGATTTTAAGTGACTTTTCTATAAAATACAGAGTAAAATGTTTCTAAAAGTAAGTGGAGTTGAACTACTTTTGAGATACATAGTAGCTTGACACTCTCTGGGGCAAAAAGAGGTGGAATTCATCCCTACTTACCAACATCTCTGAGCTTCAGCTGCTCAGAGCATCACTTCACTCTCCTACTCACTAGTGTACACAGAATAGGCTTCACCTGCTGACTCTGCAGGAGACTCCAAACAGAAGTACCAAGATTCTCATGTGTTGGGGGTTAGGTGTCCTTCCTTTTGTTCTTCTTACCTATAGAATTTTCCCCATAAGCTCCTTCTTACCTATAGAATTTTCCCCATTATTTGCAGGGAAACCTGACTCTGGAACTTATTGGGCACTTGAGAAGACAGAGTTTGGCTAGGCAGGTAAAAGGGAGGGTGGGAGCAGCTGCTAGCTCTCTAGCGCTTCCACTTCAGAGGAAGACACACTCGGAGCTGTTGTTGCTTTCTGTATATTTGATGGCCTGTTAGTGCTAAATCAAATTGTCTTACAGTCAGCAGAGGACTAGAACTCTCCAGTTATGCAAGCTTTCCATTTCCTTGGTTTTGTGAAGTTATACCAGATATGCGATGAGTTTGGCTGCTATACAGCCAGCTGAGCAGGCAGTAATCTGTTTAGAAAATATACATAGTTTGAAGAGTTTGAAAAGCAGGTAATACTTAATGCACAGCAAGCTGCAGTTATTTTCATCATATATATGTATTTACTGAATTCTATTGTGAAATGTGTTTAAAGCAGAATTTAAACAAATCTTTCTCACTGCAATGTATTGTTTGATTATCACAAGCCAGTATACTTTGTGGGCTTTCTCCCACTCTAGAACCACTTTCAGATACTAAAGAGAGCAAAGCTCTGGGGAACACGCTCTTCTAGTGGGCTTCTTGAGAGGGGCCCTAGTAATTAAGATCCCTTCCACACATCCAGTGAGAGAAGAGGGCAGAGCAGCAGAAACCACCATTGCAGGCACCAAATCAGGCTGAGAAGGAATCTTGTTTGCAGGTAAATCTATTTGCAGTCAGGAATGTGGCTGCCTTAAAGAGAGATATTCCTTCCAAAACTTCCACCAGAGATTGAAGCACTGAAAGCTGTTCAGAAATTCAATAATGAGCACATTATGACTGTCCTCCTTTGTAGTACTTTGGTGCAACCTGCAGATATGACTGGTGTCAGAGCACTGTACTTGTGAAGTACTGCATGATAACATCAGACTCCTCAATAATTCTTCTGAATGAAAGTGACCACAGGGCGCATTATTAGACTATTTGGACTGCTTTGGTGTTGTACTTGGGTTATTTTGTTCTATCTTCATCTATTAAACAGAATGGCCCCTGGTGTTTGGTGTTCAGTGAGAGGAAGGAAAAACATTCTACTGGCTTACATTTTTTAACTGGACCTTATACCAGATAAAGATTAGCTGTATAATGATAAAATTATGTAAATTATGGCTATTTCACCAAAAAAAATTATTCTTAGCACTACAGTTTAATGTCTAGATATTTGCACTGAGACAGTAGGCTAAACTAATCTGTGCATTTGATGTAAAGTTTTTCAAAAGCCATATGTAGTATTTGTTTTCCTAACCAAACAGTCTTTGCCAGGAGAAACAGACAGCTTAAACTGTGAAGGCAAAAATTATTCCTATGGTTAAATAAAATATTATTGTCTTATCATACAATGCACATCAATTATTAGTACGCACCATCCTAATGCAATAGGAACTGTGAAGGCCATAGCACCCATGCTAAAACCTGGTTGACACAGTTTGAATAAAACAAACAAAAGAACCAACAACAAAAAAAACCAACTCACTAAATTTCTATTGGAGTTTGGATGTCTGCTTTCAAAGTGCTTTGAAATAGCATGGTGTCATAAACGTTATGAGTGTGAAGAAAGCAGAATAGAGCTGTTAGAAACTGAGGAGTGACTGAGTCTATTCAACTGAGAATCAGAGAGAGAGACTTACTACAGTTTGCAAGAAGTTGCTACCCCTTCCATTTAAGGCCTGACATTCCCAGCAAGATATTCAGATGCACTTTTCTGCATAAATTCAGAGAGAAAAAACAGCAAAATAAAATTTTAAAAAGTACTAAAAAAACCCTGTACTTGTATTTTCATCTTGCAAAACCTGAAACTAAGAAAGTTCACAACAGTCTCTTCAAATTTTTTCACAAGATGCTTACTTTCTAAACATGCAGTTTCCTTAAGTATCTTGAGTTATAGATTCGTATCCTGAGCTTACTACTAAACTTAACAGTGTCAGGGCCCACTCCCTGCCCCTGAAGATAATGGTATATTCTGGCTCCTTTCATTCTGTAACTACCAGGAATAGTCCATGTTCTCTACTAATTCCCAATATTGTCCCTAAAAGTTACCTGAGACAGTACAAGTTGGCTGCTGTCAGAAACCTAAGGGTTTTATTCTAACAATATCTTTGTGCAGAATATTTTCTGCCTTTGCCTGGACCCAAGTCTTAATACCTTTCAGTGTAACACAAAGTCTAGCCTGAAAGTTTGGGATTTGTTTTGCTGGTGGCTGCACATTTAACCCCATCTCTTGTTCTTAAATAGGGAAAGGTCTCACTAACTTTGTGAGATGTTTTCCTTTATAGAGGCTATGAGTTTGGTAACAGCTGATCTGCAAGAAGACATTTTTGTACATTGTGAGTATTAAATTCCTCAGCTATCCTCATTGATTAGCTTGAGGGCATAGTGATCCCTTCCCTATAGAGTGAGTGGAAACATTTAAAATTCAATCCCTCTCCTGGGGAATTTGCCAGTGCTTGAGCTGTGCACAAAGTATATACCACTTCAACATCTCCATTACTGTGTTACAGCTCATCAGCAGTAGCTATCTAAGCTGATGTTCAGAAATCCTCAGCCACAGGTTACCACATTTCCTGGGCTGTCCTGCCGGTGTGATAACTCCCACACACATCATAAAAGAGGTGCTGATCACAGCAAACAGGAACCTCTCACTAATAAACTGCCCCCACAAGCTCTCAGTCTTTGTAGAGATCAGCCCAGAGAGGTCAGTGTAGCTAAATTTTAATCACTCCCACTTTTAGGGATGGGGTTTTGGGTCCCAGCTCTGGCATTTCCAGGTGAACACCAAGAGGCACAATCAAAGTCTGCTTCAGCCTGAGATGAGAGCAAACAATGACTCCTCACCCTTCACAAATATGAAACTGATGAGCTTCCAGCTCAGGTTCAAATAGTTAACATTTCTATTCTGCCAGACTGCAGAAGCACCAGAACAACAGTTTTAATGAGGATACAAAAACAGCTTCAGTGCAGCATGAAAAAGATTGTTCTCATAGTTTTCTATCTTCCTGCTTCCTCTACAGCTCAGCCATTATTCTCTTAAAAATCACAGACCAATTTATAGCAATACACCTCTCTCTACCATAAGCTTTCCTAAGCACCTTCATTATATTATGTCCAGTATTTCACTTAAAATCTGCTTCCCAGAAAGAACCAGCAGCAAAACTCTGGTGCTAGTCTCCTAGATATCTTACAGAGTTGTGTTTGAGGCAGATGAAAAAGAAAATCTGGCATAGGACACAGGATGAGAATTTTTTTTGCATGTTGAGATATGGTGAAGCCCTTAATTCCAGCTTTCTGAAAAAGCCCATTAATCATCACAGCCCTTCAAGAGTGCTTATTGCTTTCTGGGCTGGTACATCAAAGAGCTCGTGAAGTGGTCTGAATAGCCCAGCATTTACACTTCATCGGGTCATGTCCATCTTCATCAGAGATGAACTTTCCTGGGGACAACATCTTCTAAGAAAATGTGGCATCTTTGAATTGCCAGTTCACTGCAGAGGATTAGCATGTCAAAATGAGAGTGGTGAATAGGTACAGGTGAAAACCAGAGAAAATGCAAACCCAAGTGTCTTTGCAGTTAAAGATTTTCTGCCCCCAACCTTACCAATATAGCTAAAGGCAAATGAAGGAGATTGTACTGATTTAATTGCATTCAGAAACATTTCAGTCTTAGATATCAGTCATAAGAACCCAGGCAGTGACTCCAATTTTAGCAGTGCTATTAAGAACCCAAGTAGATAACAGAACAGTCTATTCTGAATTTAAAATCTATGACTATAAATGAAAACAAACATATCTGCTGTTTCATCATCTATCTTCGAAACTATATAAACAGCATGTTAGGAAGTAATAGCCAAGTTCCTCCTGGAAGGAGTTTATGCTGTTCACATGGAAACAGAATGAAGGCCATCCATTCAAAAGCAGAACTTGCATTTGTTCACAAATATTAACAATGCATTTGTAAAACATTGAGGCTTTATATGTAATTTTTTAATGTATAATAGTAATGTATTTGTTTTTGAAAAAAAGTAATGAAATAAGCTTAAAAGACAATCATGATTATTTGGCAAATGAAATGTGAACTTCAGTGGTTTTAAAGGTGCACTAATATCTGAATATAATAATAATAATACAAAAAGTCTATGTATTGTGAATAAAAGGGAGAGGTCGTATTTATTGCTGAGATGAACTGCCACCAGATAACTGTAAACTTTCATCACAACTGTCCTAAATATGGTACCCCTTTGAAACATATTACAAGCCTGGTTCCAAATACTTCTAGTCTATTTCTAGTTTATTTCCCTTTTAACTATCAGTCTGTTCCAAAAGCTGAAAGAACCATCCCCTAAAGTCTTTTCTTTTACTATCAGATATATAATGGACAAGTAGCCTGAGGCTCAATATTTTTCAGGCTTTTAAAGATTTTTTTTTACTCAGTGTAGAATGAGCATGTGTCCTTTCTGCAGCAATTCAGAAGCAAATGGTCCCAAGTTCAAACCGTGACTTTTTAGATTAGATCTGTCAGATAAAAACTTGTTGAGATGAAATAGAATTAATTTACTGTAGATGTCAACCCAAACTGACAAAAATAAGGATTCATTTATAAAGAAAAAACAAATTCTGGGGAACCAAAAATCCCAAACATGCAATGTGTGAAGTGAAGGTCTTTATTTACAGACCATACACCTGACTATTTTGTTCGGTGACAAAGTATCACAGGAATTATCAAAAAAGCATTCAGACAGGTGGACTGTTCCTAAATGCTGATTTCTCTTTTTAAAGTACACCATCAGTCAGCAGAGAGAGGAAAGAAACACAGAGCCAAGAACAAAACAACCATTAAGGGCCAGCTATAATATATGAGCAACTCCTTCTCAAATTCATGGCTTTAGTTCTGTGGTCAGTATTTTGAGCACCAGTCATGAATTAATAAACATTGATGGCTCCAGCTGCCTCACAACACAGATCTTTCTGCAGTATTTAACTGAATGAGGAGACGTGGTAGAGAACATATAATGGTTTCCAATAACTGGACGAAAGCAAGGACAACTGTGTTCTTCTGTTAATTAAATGTTAGAGAACAGTGAATAATTTAACATGGAGTATTTGTTTGACACGTCTGTTCTTTTACTGATTGTCTTCTTGAGAACAGTTATGTCCTCCTAAAATTCATTTTGTTTGAAAGGATGGAAAGACCATGAATAATTTAGCCCATTCATTCATTATGTTACTACTGAAATATGAATTATCTTTTCTCAAGTTTATTTGTTGCGTTAAGGCAAATGGAATAAGGATGCAACCTCTTCCCATGTAAAAGTTTTTATGCATTAAAATTTTAGGCACAAATGTCATGAGACATATCGAGCATAGGATTTTAAGTACACATCACTTTGGAACTGAAAACTTTGAAAGCAGGAGAGCTACCAAAAATTTACAGTCATCTTGGAAAAATTAGCCATCTACAACAAAAACTATATCTTATAGCATATAAAATTTTGAAAATTGCCAAGATTATTAAGTATTTTCTCATTTTTTATAGCCTGTGTACTTGCTTATTTTACATTCCCTGCTGGATATCCAGTTTTCCCTTGCTTTTTTGATGTACTTGGCACCATGCAGAAGCTGTGAGAGGAAAATAAATAGCATGTTTTAAAAATGGGCTTTTGTGACTCTAATATGAAAAAAAAACATCATTAGGGCAGGTCAAGTACTTAATTTGCTCAGTTAACCATATAGCTGTGAGAATAGCTATTCTAATAACATCATAGATACTGTTGTAACCCAGGCCACTGCAACCTAAATTACATGGCTGAACCTCAGAAAAATATGCAGCTAAAAGGTGCCAGTGGTTCACTGTACTTATCCCACCAGCTAAAAGTATACTGAGATATGTGGTCGGGAAATCTTAAAGCAATTAAGATTTCCATACTGACTAGGGGGATGTTTACTGACACACACTCATTGCACGACTAAAAGTTAAAAAGTAAAATGAAAAAAAAAGATATATATAAGTACTCAGTCAGCACTTATCTTAACCTGTAAGGTTCATAAAAGACTAAGATCATTAAATCAGATGTAGGAAAATGAAGTAGAGGACCATAGTCTATTCTGCCGTGACAAATCAAGAGAGAATACTTGAATGAGTGTGCATCCAATGGCTTTGAGGAAAGGTATAATTAGAAGTGGTAAGGTGAACATAAATACTGTGTACAATCATCTGGCTGACAACACCACAAGCCAGCAGGAAGCATCTCAATCTAATTGACCCCTACCTGCTCTGCCTGAAAAGCAGATTTGGGCCTACAATACAAAAGATTTCTGAAAACTTTGACATCGACTGCTATTACACATTTCAAGGCATTTATACAGCAGTGCCTGATTGTGCTACCAGAGTTAGAGGGAATGTCACATTTTTCCATCCTAGCTCCCCACTCACAGGGCTTTTATAGTGACCACAGAATCAGGTTAAATGCTCAAACTTGACAAACAAATATTTCTGAGAGAGAATTTTTAAAACACAAAGAGCATTCAGACACTGGTGGATTTTGGTTAGAGTTGCACAAATAATCACCTTTTTTGCATATGCAAATCTCTATCTCAGCTGCTTTTTTTCTCATGTATTCCCTCTTTCATTCATTAGGAGCAGAATATTAATTTTAAAAACCCAACAAAAGCAACAATAGAACAGGTAAGCAAACAAAAATAATTTTTATTTTTGTCTGTCTATTTCACTATAAGCTCACATTGTTTGTATTTTTATCAGTCTCATTTTTCTCTTCACCCTCCTTTTTCTAGAATGAGAATTGAAGGATGATGGAAACTAAGGTCACTTTGAAAAAATGAGAAAATTTGTTGTCTAAGAAGTATTCTGCTAACTTAGAAGCATGTCAGTATATGGCTGGTGAGTCACATTGAGTAAGTGGTATTTGCATTAGTGGCATGGATACACACAACACAGCAGTGAAAGTGCTATAAAGGCTGATGTTTAAGCAGAACCAAAAACCTATAAGGAAAGAAGCCTGTGATCTGTGAAGGTAGACACTAGGAGCTGGTAAAAAGTGGAGTGCTCATGATTCTTTCTTTCCTTTGCATGGAAATGTGCAAACAAACCCAGACTGAGAAACAAACCTGGGAACCCAAAAATTTTTCTCTCCCACAATACAGACTTAACTTTCTATTGCAATAGATAGACATAGAAATAGAAATAGAGATAGAGATATTATATAGTTATATAAGCAAGAACTCTTCTAATCTTTATAAATATATTACTTAAAGGATCTCACTTTCTTTGCTGACTCAGATTTACAACTTCAAATGAAGCAGAGCAAAGCTCCATAAAAAGAATTTCCTTCAGTATTTTTTATAAATAAAGCTACTTCTTTCTACATGTTCTTCATTTTAGTAAAGAGTTTTAGTCTCCCTTTTAGTATTTTTTTTGTAAAATACTAATATTTACATATATTAATAACGTTTTCCATGCAGGACCAGTGATCAGCTTCACCAGAGCCCAGATACACATTGGAAGCTATGTTGACAATTAGCTTGTGACCAGCACTTCCTCTTGTCTTCCATTAAGTTATTTGGAGAAAAGAAGGGACATGATTAGAGTTCTGTACTTCAGAGCGTTAAACTAGGTACTTGCATGCAATATACATGGCATTAAAGGAATTCAGTAACAACAAAGTGAGACTACTTAGATATTTCTTTATGTAAGAACCATATTCATATATTTACTAGTGGCAAAATATGAATGCCTAAAAGGCCTCTGTGTGACACTAGGCTTACTGCTGGGATGACTGAGATACAGCAGTCTAAGATTTTACTACCTAAATAAAGTAGACAGATAATGGGTAACCCATCAGGGAGTTGTTGGAATGCACAGCTCATGACAAGCAGATCTGTAGCTTCCCTAGGTGCTCAGTTGACTCTCAAAGGTTAGAGCAGCTGCTCAGCATACGGCATGATGCTTCAAGAAGTGCCTAAGAATGAGCCTCCCAGCTTGTTCTGCGTGATCCAGAAAAGGGACACCTGGGAGAAAGCTTTGACAGGCAGTAGCCTTCCAGCAGGATTACACAAGGGGATGACAGTAGGAACAGTCCAATCAGCTGAACTGTCTCCTGTGCTTCTGTATAAAAGTAACTAGAAGAAAAAAGCAACTGAAAGAGACCTAAATATACCAGGTATTTCTGAAGCAGAGCTGCCTGTCCCAAGTCAGAAGAAATAAAATAGCTTATTACTAATATGTGCAACTGAGAAATTAGAGTTGAGTCAGGCTGAGAATGGGATTGAACATGGATATAAAAGTACCTTGGGAAGAGGAATGGGAAGCAGACAGTGCTCAGAGAAAGACTGGAATGATGGGACAGAATAATTCATATTTAGAAAGCACTGACAAGCTAGTCCATTCTTCCTGCAGCAGTTCACATTTCTGTATGTGACAACAGGGGCCTAGGTCTCCTCATTCCTCTACTCTCAGACAACATGATGGTAGAAACCCAGTAGAAGAAAAAAAAAAAAAGTACAACAACTGATCGCTTAGTTTTGGGGATAAACTTGAGCTACATATTGGACAGACCCTCTCCTCATTCATTGACAATGTCAAAGACAAAAATGTCAGATACCAGCACAAAAGCTAATAGGATTATAAAACCTTTCTTCTGTATCAGGAGAAAAGAAACAAAAGTTGAAATAAAAGAAAATGAACCCTTTAAAAATGTAACAATGGGTGACCATAACTACTTTTATGTAAACCATTCATACACCATGTCAAAAATGAGGTGTGGAAAAGCAATTTTTCGGTTTTACATGGGTTGAATAGCTCTGGAAGCTTTAGAAAATTCAAGAAGAAAACCTCATCCTAAGTAACACCGACAGAATTTGATTAAAATTTGGATAGAACATTAAACACAGTGACCAAGATGTAACTCCTGCAACACTGTAGTAGAGAGTGGGTGCTTTGAAATCAGGAAGTGTACACATACCTTTCCTCTTTTCCATCTTCATTAGGTATGCTAATTCATCACAGGAAGAGATTGAAGGAGAACCTTCCAGTTAAGGTTATCCAATGTTTCCCAAAAAATGAAAGAGACTTAGAAAATAAAATCCCTGAGGAAAACAGACTACCAGATGACCTTTGCATGGAAGCAGGAGAAACTTGAGGGACGTTTAAGAGACAAGAGCAAGTAGGTAGAGGGAACTTGTGGGAATGGTGTAAGAGGTTTCACAGTCATGTGGATTTTTTGAGAAAATTAAAATTCACGGCCAGGACCAGCACTGGATCTCTCTGGAGAGCTGAGCAGAAGTAAATTCTATGGATCTGAGAGACTGTTTCTTTTCCCTGCATTGGCAATTTGTTTTTCTACAACTGTGTGTCTTCAACCAAGGACAATTCCTGCTAGAGATGAAACCTTTGATAACTTGTGTCTAACTTCTAATTCAGGTGGGAGACCAAAACTGTGCTGTGCAGGTAGCTCAGAGACCTGCAAAAAAGCCTTTGTTCTCCATGACTGCATCCTGCATAAGCTCTTGAAGACTATTAAGAATACTTGAAAGCCATGATTTATGTGAGTCATACAGATACAACAACCAAGGAGAGTAAAGTTCAGAAAGCTCCCTCCCAGCTCAGAAACTAAAATTGGCTCAGCCTATTTTGTCTTATTTTCTATTTTTTTTTCCTTTTTGTTTGTAAACTTGCACAGGAATGTCATATCGTGTCACAACTGCTAAGAAGAAAAGAAAATCTTCAAAGTCAATGAGGCTAAAACTGATATTCAAATTATATTTAATATAGTGGGACTCAAAAATAATGAAGAATGCCTTCTGTCCTGAACAAAACCCAGTAGAAAATTAAAATCACCGAATTAAAGAATAGAGTGTTCCATTCTTAATGCAGCAAAAGTTGGTGATTCAACTGCTGGAATAGCAGGGAGCAAAATAGAAAGCATTTGTAGATAAGAAAGAAAAAGCTAATGGATATTTTCAGTAAGCCTAAAAGTTCTGTTACCACTATAGTGCAAAGAAAATGGTTTCTACCTTTACAATTCCTTGCAAGGATTGTTTTGCCAATATATAGTATAAAAGTAACAAAGAGTAGTAATTGCTTGTCAGCACTGATGAAGCATGACAGGCATCAACCATGGGAAGGGAGAATGCCACTTCACTTCTGCTTCTGATGGTAACAGACTTCACAGAGCTTACACTGTTCACCTATGGAATTGGGTCAGGACTGTCAAGGAAATGACATCTAGAGGTCAGCTTGAGCAAGCTGTTTATGACTATCTAGTTAAAATACATTCAGGGACTCTCAACCACTGAGATGATTTAAGATTGAACAGAACGGTGTTGCAAATCATATGATAGATCTAGTTTCTGCTCACAGATCCGGTCCAAATGAAGTTCACAAAAGCTGCAGCAAATTTTTTTTTCCGGAAAAGGCATATGTATGTCTCAGAAGCTTACATCACAGAGGGGTATCTAAATATAGTCTAATTATATAAAATGATATGCACCATACAGATTCAAATTGTGTAGTGCAGGCAAAGAAGGAAGGAGTTGCAAGATGAAACCTCATTATAAAAAAGGATGCACAATGAAAAATAAATCATAGTTTATGAACATCCTTTGTTAACTAGGTGAAATCATAGCAAAGCAGAAAAAGAAAAGCTGATAATGTTGTTATATACTCATTTTCTACCTATCATTTGAATCAAGCTTCTCAAGTATAGTTTCTTAAGGATTGATTTCTTTTGGAAGTTGAAAAGGCTTACTTTTGGAGGGATTTTTTAGTATATTTGTGTTTCTATAATAATGGCTCTTAACTTTTTCAAAATGTTTGAATAAAAAATTCAAAAGGCGCTGTGGTGTTAAGAACTCAACCTGGATTACCTTACAAAAGTCAGATTGTCAAAAGCTGGAGTTCTTTAAATTCTGAAATTCAGGAGTCAATTAGACCTCAAAATCCCCTCACTCTTCACGTAATGGTCTACCCAAAGAAGAGGCAAAGCAACTTCTCATATGTTAAAACATATAGGAGACAAGTAATCCAAGTTCTACCTGGATATTTAGGCCATAATGTTAGTTGCTAGTTTGATTTATTTAGGGAAAAAAAAAACAACAACAAGAGAACAACCTTTAGATATTACATTTTAAATATATGCAAACACATTATTAATTTTGAGAAGATTCCTATTTTTTATCACAATTTTTTAAGGCTAATTGTCTTCTCAGTCATTTGAGCCTGGACACTCATTTTACAGTAAAAATTCTAGAGGTTTTTTCTGCAATATGAGCAAATATTTCCCTGAGGAAATATGGCAAAAGTTCAGTAAGTTTATCAGAGGCAGGACCCCCCAACTTTACTTGTAAGAAACGTGTTTAACAATGCAAAAAGTAAAATGTACTATGAACAAAATTCATAATATAGTTACAGAAAACAAACAGAGGTTTTACTTAGCAGGGTTTCTGTAAAGAAAAAAATAAAACTACGCAATTTTATATTTAAATTCCAGAGCAAGAATATCTGCAGCTAATCAGCTTTATTACCCAGATAAGAATTTTGCTACAGACCATGGAATTGCTCTAGAGAGGTTCATAGATGCAGAGACTAGGTGTCTCAGGGGAATAATACTAGACTACCAACCCTTGCACCTCTAAATCGACAGCGGAACACTACACAAGAAAGAAATAGATGATATTCTGAAAGCAGTGTAATATTTTCTTTAATTCATCACTCGAGTCCATAAAAATACTTTTAAAGGAATCTTTTAATGTGATGTGTGTCCAGAGCCAGTGTTAGTGATGCCTGAATTCTTTTATCATGTATCATACATCCAGTCATCATTAGTACTTCATGACAGCTTCAGATTCACATACGTAAGGAACTTAGAAGATGAAATATCAGCCCAGAAAATTTCCCTCCCAGCAAGACTTCTGACAAATTAATGGATTAGTGAGGGGAAATTTACATCAGATTCCCTTAAACAACAGAGCATCAGTAGAAGTCTTCTGTTCCCAAGGCTATCAAGTCAACAGCTTTCATCATTTTAATACCTTCCTGAAAAACTCATAAGACAGAGTACATTCTTGGGAAATCTAGATTCATACAAATCAATGAAAGATAAATCAATGAGCCAAATAACATAACAAACTACCAAGAGAGCAGCACTATCTGAACACATTAAAGAATAAACCCTCAATACTTTATGCCATACAAACCTTTTGGTGAGCAGAGCTTTTTAACTGCTATCTAACTAGAAAGGTTTCTTTTAAGATGTACATATATTTTCTTTCTGTCACAAAGTAGTCTATTTATAAGAAATGTTTAACTTTTCTGGGATTAAATTTTAAGAACAACTGTGTTCAAATAAGTGTCCTTCAGCATAAGATTTACAACAAGGAATACTTGGGATTCATTTAATTAGATGATTCTGTCAAACAGAGATGCAGGTATGTCTTTCAAATTTTTCTTACTTATTTCTGTGTATTACCTCATTTTGTGGATAAGGATGAGTCATTGTTAACATTAAAAGAAAAGAAAATAGCAGCACTCTATTCCCATTCTTACTGCCGGTCATTATGTCCTTCTAAAATGCAGATTTTTTTCTTTGTTGCCATAATCTCCACAGAAGATATAATGCAGACAGAATAATTACAGTGTAAGATGAGGAAAGTGTGTCCTTTTTAGTTAACATCTTGAGGGGACACATTTTCTTCCTCTTATATTTGAGCAATATATGTAGCTTTATCACATATGCTGCAGGCAGTTCCCAGAGGATTTTCAGAAGAACTCTTCCTCTTGTAAATAGGCCAATTTGCTTGCAAGTATGTATTCTAGAAAAGAGTAAATATACAAAACTTGAAGGTGGCTGTTACCATGCTCTGGATGCACCTTGCACTTCACACCTTGTCTACACTAAGGATGTTTTAGGGGAAGTTTCACACCTAGACTAGAAAACCTACTTTGACTTCTGTCAGCATTTTAGCACCATATTGATTAGACTTGCACACACAGTTCTTGAAACACTGACAGAATATGGTGTTACAGATACTTTCTACATCCAAACAGTGAAATCAAATTAACATTAGGAAGAAGAATTTCCTGTTTCTAAACTTTCTAACTGAAAAAAAAATACTACAATAGCTCCTGCAGAATTGCGGCTTCTGTACACATATGCTCATTCATTCAGTTCAATATTTCTGATGGATATTACCATTTGCTTTGCTTTTAAGGTAAATGGGGTGCATTATGAAGCAATTCGGTGAGTAACTGACCTTGTATTTTCCTTCTTAAGTTGAGATGAGTTCAGAGGATTGTGTAGTGCAATGAGTAAGGAGACTGGGAGGGGAAGAAAAAAAATAAGCCATGAGAATGGATGACATTGTGGGGGGACGGTTTTAGTGGAAAATAAACAACTTCATACTATTCATCCGGATGACTCCATATCACTCTGTATTACCACCCTCAAAAGTACTACCAGGAACTAAAAATTTTCAGTGAGACCCTACAGTCATATGCATCTGACTTACACCCTTCATTTTTAAGGGCACTCAAATGCTTAGCTGGGCACTCTTAATATGATCCACAGGTTTCACCACTTCCTGTGATCATGGCTCAAATTATCCACTGGTTCTGTCAGAGTGAATAGGCACTGTTATCAGAAAAGGTTGTGGCTCTCTTCTATTAGTATGGAAATGCTTCATCTGGTTATATGAAACTTTAGTACCACTAAAGCTATTGCAACTCAAACCCTAAAGCAGGCTTGTCCAGTACTGTGGAAAACCACTGAAATAGAGAGGACGTTTTATTAAATTGCTGTCCATCAGATATACCTATGTATAGTTTAGTCATACCTTGGGTTGCAGTCTACAGTCCAATTTCAAAGTTACTTGTCAAGGGTACTCTAAAAATATCTTCTCCAATGACTTTTGCCCTCTGAGACACTCTTCCTGACAGTTTCCCACAAACAGGCAGAAAGAAAACATTAGCAACATGGCATGTACTTGCTAAATCTGCTTGCTAAATCTTCCCATTAGAAGATCACAACCGGTACTTCAAGCTTCATGACAAGATGCTGCATAGATTTGAACTCTAGAAAGTGAACTTCTCCCTATCCTAAGTATTCTCAGCAGTGGAAGCCTGGAGGCAGAAGCAGACTCTCAAGGGTTACTCTTCTGAAAAGTGCACAGCAAGCCCAGAGGCAGCCACAGCAACACCTTCCTACACATGGGAGTCCCTAGGAGACAGCTTCACACACCCCACATTTTGAGGTTTCATAGCTGCAAGATGGCTTCTGAGCAGTTTTGAATATGAATGAGCCCAGGGACTGAACTTAGTCAGTATGTAAAAGGGTAAAGGAGCTTTTACAGCAAGGCACAAATACTGTGGTGTCACAAGGCCCTTTCATACTGAAAATGTGTAGGATACTGATGTCAGCAACACTATTGGTAAGTTTTTGGAGAACATACTAAGGGTTCAAGGTCAGATTGCCATCAAGAAAGGTATAGCATAACCAATATAAATCACAGTCAAGTCAGATTTCATAGTTAACAGTATTTGCATCTGACATTCCTTATCTAAAAAAGCTACTCATTAGCTGTATGTTTACAACACATGCCCCACATCCATGGGAGCTTGCGGTGGGCACAAGTGAATTGATTCTGCCTGTGTCCAGAACTGAGGGAAAAAAACCCCAATCCTAAAGTAACCTGTGTCAGTGTGTTACACATTGTGTGCTAATAACCTCACCTTTCAACATCTTTCACTAGCTCAGCACTGTAGTAATGCCCTCATGTATCTTTTTCCCATTCAACTCAGGGTACAGAGAAGGCAGGTTTGCACCAACCCAGAGTGTACACTATAAGTACTGTGTAGGAGGACTCTATAACAAGGATTATGTAACATCCCTCATGTGGACCAGATTTCACTCCTGGAAAAACAAAGGGCTTAAGAATGTGACCATCCCCTAACTCAAGAAGTGGAAGAGAAATACGAATGTGCTGGGACGGATGGAGAGCAGCAGCTGTAGAGTCACTGATTAAACAGTGTGGGAGGGGCTCCCACACAAAACTGACTTTGATCTATCTTTTAATCTAGCAGCACAACAACAAATCTTAAGGCCATCAATTCTAATGGAATTAATAGACTCATTCAAAGTATTCACTTTCTCCCTTAATTTAGGAGGCTGGCTCCATATTTCCTTGGCAGATTTGTCAAATAAATATTGCTGGTTTTTTGAAAGCAGCTTTCCTTACTACTCCATTTCGTAAACATGCTTGCTTCTTTAAAGATGTTATAATTTCCTCCCAGGACTGAATAATTAATAATTCATTCATTTTCTGCTTGTTGTGCTAGTCTTTCTTTTTTGTATATAAATCATTTTCATGTTGTCTTGGTTATCCTTTTAGAAAACTACAGGCAGCTTCAACATATCTTAATCCAACATAAACTCTGATCAGTTTAGATAATCTTTGTCACTCCTGAGTCATGACTGAACACAGGTCAGGACTCTTCATTCTAGTAATTGCCCTTCCTTCATCTATAATTTTCTCTCCTGAATAAACCATCAGTTCAACTTTTTTTTTTACTTTTCCATTCATTTCCCCCAGACCTCACCCAGTGGCCATGGGAATCAATAGGAGATTTTACTGTGAGAACAATATAAGCACTAAGCAAAATTTTTATCACTTTCAAGTGTATTGAACTGGGTGAGAGGAGCAAATGGAGCAGGGCTGGAATGAACTGCTTCAAGACAGAAAGCAATAATTTGAGCAACAAGCTCACAGAGCTCATAGCCCTGCAAGCATATGATCATCTTCCATGGCTGCTAAAGTCTCTGGAATAAGTAAATAAATAATAAATACATGAACAGAAGCCAAATTGCAGTATTCCTGTAACCAACAGCCATGAAGCAATGCAGTAATAGTTTTTTTCCATTTTAATTTGGTTTTAACTAAAATATTAACATAAATATATGTAAACACCATATGTAAACTCCATATATCCTTGCTATTAAGGGATTACACTTTCGTTTAAGGGAATACAGTTAAGGGAATGCAATTAAGTAAATATATCTTCCGTTTAAAAGAACTTCCTAATTTCAGGAAATTCAAACACTTTGAGAATAGACGTTTCTGCTGGAAGTTGGAAGATAGAGTTTGATTTCTCTCTCTTTCTTCATATAGTCTTCCATAAGGACTTGTTATGACCACTTCCATCTCAGGTTTGGTGCATTTTTCATCTGAAACAGTAAGACAGTCCCTACACACTCACAGTGGGAGTTCGTGCAGTACAGGCCATGCTGGCTGGCTGTCAGGTAGATTTGGGAACGTTAACCATATTATCTGTCTCTCAGGCATCCATATTTCGTCTCTAAGTTTGGGATTTATCTCACATAATTTAAAACTTCTAAAAAGCTGGTCTCCACCCTAACTGCTGAATCACTTTTCAAAAAGACTTGTCATGCCTGTCTATTTCAGACAGAGTCTAGCCATTTAGAACTCAACTTCAGCCACATGGTCAAGGGTGTGACCATCTGTGTGAAACTCCACTGTGTAGACATGGCCCAGCCAACTTTGACCCTTAGCTGTCAACATTAATCTGTGAGTATAGCTGACTATGAAGTTAGTACAGATTAAGAGAGCATAGAGTGAAGGAGTAAGGCTATGCTTATAAGAAGCTATGAACTCAGTTTAAGAAGAGTACCATTGGAATTAAACGCTATAACACTTCCAGGGAAAAAGTGGAGACTAAAATGAAATGTCATTTAGCAAGATAGAGGATAAACCCATTTCACAGAGCAATGGAGGCCAATGCTCTTCCCAGCATTGCTCTTCTACCTTACTAAAAAAGACTCCTAAAATATCTGCACCAGAGTGGTAAAATTAAAAATGCTTATCTTAGTGGTATTTTTGTCTCAGCCTTTGATAGCCATATTAGCCGATAAGCAATTGCTGCATACACAGAAATTGTGCATGTGATTCTGAGCGCAAGTCTTTACACAATGTTGTCTAAAGGAAAAGTCTTAAAACTCACTAAAGGAAGTGATTCAGATCACTAAACATAGGTAACTAGTACCATTTTACGTGTCTAAATGGTCTGATAAACCCACAAATAGACTTTATTCTGACAGATACAGATGCAAGACCTTCTGGACTACACTGCTGAATTTAGATGTGAGAGCATAGGGTATACCATTAAGTGCTCATTTTACTGTCCTGAATCACGTCCTTATAACCAGATCTAATTAATCTTGAGCTTACAAACTAGACCTGAATACTAGGCAGTGAACTTCAGTCATTAGGTGAAGAAGCAATTCATTTTCCTAAAAGCAGTATATCTGTATCCCCTTCAGCTTTTCAACAGAGCTCCCTTAGCCATCTCAATAAGCAGGTTTCAAGCACAGATCTCATATGCACATCCTGTCACTACTTGTGTGTAATTTAGTAGCACAACAAAGTGTTCATCATGATCCTGGAGTCTTATGTTGTACTTAGTAAAACATAAAGGACAGCAGGAGCATTTCCCAAAGACATTAAAATGTAAACACAAGTTTCTCCCAGGAATCTGTTGGAGCAGCAATCTCTTTCTTTCATCACTTTTTGTTAAGAAAAGACATGGAGAGAGAGCTGAGAGAGCTCATATTACACTGGGAGAGAAACAGAAGATGGTAAAGCCTAAAAAATGCAGAAGAGAAAAGCTTGGGGGAGATAAAAAAGGAAAATTAAAAGACAATAGAAATATAGACACAATCTCCTAATAGGAAAGAACAGAAGAAATCCTTTTATAATGAAGCCATTTCCAAGGAAAACAGAAGAGAAGCATTTTCTTGAGAACGTCAGAACAAGAAATACCATACTTTTCTCTTTAAGATGTTGAAGGGAGAGAAATTCTTCTGCCATAATTTAATTAATGTATGAGAACGGAGATAACCCTCTCAAAAAATCATCAGTAGCACAGAGATCTTATGAAAAATCATTGCAGAACTTACTCTAGAAGAAGTTGCATTTCACAGTAGAGCATAATTATGGAAGAGTTTAGTTGCAAATTATATGACAGTTGCCATTAAAAAAAAAATATGGTATGCAACATAGAATATTCCAGTGTTAATCCTATAGGCTGATAATTTTAATGTTTGCTTTTGAAATCCACGTAAGGTATATCTGACTGCACACTTAATAACACCATACTAAAAAATGCTATAACCAAGGTTTACTCTACCAGCAATGAATTAGCATAATCACTATGTTGAGAACTTGATGTATTTTTTAGAACCTGTATTTCAGTGTACAGCTGTCACAGGAGGCATGGGTCAGAGACAGAGACAACACACACCTCCAGATTTTCATGTGACAACAACCTGTTTTATTGTTTCCATCCTCGTTAAATAGGAGATTCGAAACTCCCTCACTCCGACAGGTGATAGGTCTGGCCTTAAGACTGGCCCACTCCTTGACCAATGAAACATCTGTGTTTAGAGCTAAATGGCATTGGCTGAGGGTCTCTGCACAGGTTTAAATCCGACCTTTGTTCACCCAGGGGCCTGTTTCACCCCTAGGCTGGTGTAGCTTGGGGGCCTGCTATGGCCAAATTAATCTTTGCAGCCACAAACTGAACTGACTGCTACTGTGACATACAGCTATATAACACAGAAATGTGAGATACAAAGACAAATTACAGTGTAATTGCGGTACACCTATAGGATACTGAATGAGGCAGTCAAAAGGATGTAAGCGTTGTGACTCCTCAACACTGTGTTGGACAGCATACGTTAAAAGTCACCTCATTAGTTCCCCCCAAAAATTGAGAAATAGGTACATAAAGATCTTATGTGGAAGAAGCAATGAGGACATTTAGAGAAACAAAGAGAAACAAAGAGAGTCTTGGGGAAAGATTCAAACACCTCAAGAAGTCAATGAAATGTTGACTATGAACTTCTCACATAATACCTTGAAGGTAACACATGCCCTTGGAGATAGTAAAGAAAATGATGGCAATTATTTGTCTTGGTAATGGCTTATAGAAATACAGAAAACAGCCAAATAACACAAGAGCAGACAACCCAAAAGAGTAAGCCCACAGCTGGCTGTGGTCTGCCCTTCTGTGCCTGGAAAGAAACCTCAGCCATATGTGAAAAGGAATGAGTGGCAGTGCTACCCATTTGCACATGACATTGTGCTCTCCCCACTTCTTAGTTTTTTTCACTAGCCTTTCTTTTTTTAATGTTTGGGAAGCAAATTAATTGGAATATTAATGTATTAATATTTCCTCTGTAGGAATCTCTTTAGTGTCTAATATCATTGCTAACATTTCAAAAGTGTTAAAAAAATCAACAAATGCCAGCCAGCAATCCTAGCAGAAGCCCTCATAAGCCCATTCTGTTTTATAATCTTCAAATTCTTGTACCCATTTAGTCTGACAAAATATCGAACATGGCTTCACATGCCCCTGATGCTGCTAATTCCTTCTGGCCAGAGACTGAGACCCCTTGGATTCAAGAACTACAGAAGTAAATGCACGTGGTGGCCACAACAGTTCACACTGTTTGGTATTTATAGCGTGTCAGTCAGCATTTCTCAGCATAAGGAATTCTCATTCATTCCTGATGAAACCTAAAGTATGAGTTGTCATTGTATGACTTTCTTGACTACACTAGAAAAAAAAAAAAACCTAAGAAGCAAAAATGCTGTGTGATTATGGCTCTACAATGATATAAAAAAGGAGAGAAAGACTTGAAAGTCTTGGTCATCAAGTGGAAAGGCTGTGCTTTCTTAGATATCTATAAATAGGCTGCATGAACCATGTTAAAATTTATAACCTTACAATCTATCCCTCTTTCTCTTCCCCTTCTCTTCCAGCTAAAGAAAACATGGTAAATGTCTCTTCCATTTGTTTCAATCATATCTGATAATTATGCCTTTTTATTAATGTGTTATTAACACCTATGATTTCTGGTCACGGACAAAAAACTTGTGGTCATAGACAAAGCACACAGATGAGAAAGATATTACTACTTTACCTTTTATTCCACAAAACTTTGGCAAGCAATTTACTAGACAATAAACTATAGTCATTTTTTCTCTGAGTGCAAAGATTGGTATATTTTGACTGAGAAACTGGAATTGTTGTAGCCTGAGATTGAAAATCATTCCTATATATTGATTCAAGTGGGCAGCTAAGTCCATCAGGGCAGAATAGAAAAATGTTTTATAATTCTTTTCTTAATAGAGAGAAAGAGATAGCTGCAAATTTTCTAAATACTTCACCTGCCATCTCCTACATTTCCATTCTAATACCCTCTCCCACAGCTACCTTGAGCTAGAGATGGCATTCTGGAAGCAATGAGCTGCTCACAGGAGCCATCCTTTCCCATGAGAGCAAACAAATGGCTCCAGGAAGAGAAGGTGGACAGGCAAGACTGTGCAAGTGGCAGGATCTGCAGTCTAAATTACATACTGACAGCAGAGGGCCAGACCTTTCAGGTGCAAGACAAAAATTATAACTTTTCATGCACAACAGGCTCTTTTCCTTTGAAATGCAGTCAGAATTTATAAGCATGGTATAATATAAGAAAAGGTTTGTTAATTTATTTCCCTAGAATTATAGTAGTGCTGGGAAAATGTACCCTCTTAACAAGGCCTGGGAGTTGTGGGCAGCTGTAGCGACCACGAACACTCTACAATCGGATATGACCTTACCCCTCCTCACCCCCTGCCTGCACCGACAACGGCTGTCAGTCTCTGACCACTCTGCTTCAGCATTTCTCTTGCAGCTTTTGACATTTTATTTGGCACAGAGATAAGGTTGTGACAGGAGAACAATGGAAGCAGTGGCACCACAGAGCAGTTTTCCTCCCTCCACCTCTAGTTTCTCCATCCTCCCCCAGCAATGCACAAACAAGTAATGTGGCTGGCACCCTTCTAACAACTTGGGATCAGATTCACAGTTTCATTCAGTACACTACCATAGGATGATTCATGTTTATCTGAGACACTGAAGTAGTCAAAACAGGGACCAGTGGTGTTTTTTTATAACAGCAGTTCATCGGAGCAATTCAGGCTTTTTCTGGACTATCTTCTGTAGAATGGAATCCAGTGAAAAATATAAAAGTTAAAATAGAACAAACAAGACTTAGGCCCGTCCAGTGCTGCAAACCCTCCATTAGTGCTATTTAAGATCTAGCCAGTCTTAGAGTTCAGAAGGTGAAAGCTTCCTCAGAAGGATCAAAGATGCTATTTTTGAGGGAAGAACAAAAATTTTAAAGTGGAAAGACATGGAAAAGCAGACTTATCTCTTTTTGTAATTTTACAATAATTCAGATGTTTTCTATCAGGCATTCTGAGTTCCTTTCATTATTTTAAAATGGGGTATTTGGTAACTTTTTTTTAAAAAAGATAAATCTCATAAAAAGCCCAAACAAAACTAAGTTCAGATATTTTCAGACACCTCATAATAACCCAGGTTTCTTTTCCTTTCAAGTGTTTAACAAGCCATTAATGTAGTCAACATTTAAATATAATTTTAAATATTATTTTGTCTTGTTTTTGGTTTTGTTTCTGCTTTTTGTTTTTGTTTTGTTTTCTGACACTTTGAGATATATGAGTAATTTTGTAGTTTCTAGCCAAAATGATGGAAGCTTATGGCTTTTTGAGAGTTTTGTTCTGAATCATGGTTTCTGACTTATTTTCATAACTCCAGGAGACCATCTTCTATACTAATAAATAAAATATATAATGTAGTTGCAATATTGTCTGACTTCCTTTAATCTGAATATAACAGCTGATGAAAGAAAATCTAAACATCTGTAAACAAAACAAAAATTTTGCAGATGAAAGATTCTGCTTTTAACAAAAACCACACGCGAGTTTCCAGACAAAGATTTTCTTTTGAAATTTTGTTTCCCATTTCGTATGAAAATGCTATGGAAATTTTTAATTGATAGGAAAGTTGTGAAATCTTCTGGTATATCTTTCCCCCACTGCTTAATCACCTTCTCTGTGTAAAGATGCTTATTTTATTCCCTTGCAATTTTTAGCTTCCAGCTCTTATACCTTGTAACACCTTTGTCTTCTAGATTAAAGAGCACTTCAGTAGCCAGTGTTTTCTCCCTGTGAAGTTACTCCATCTACGTTATAATCAAGTCACCTTACAATCTTCTTTACTTTAAAGGAGTGTGAGGGATGAAAGACCTAACAGGCTATGAACTCCGGAGGGGTACTAGAATGGGAAATCCAGTGGTCATTATGGGACCTATCACCATCACGAAACCCAGCTTATCTACTCCCATGTTTTCTTACTTACAGATTTTTCTTGGTTTAAATTGTAAAGCTTTTGAGTGTGTCTGTAGCACAACAGATCAGAGACCTTTTTCAAGTCTTTATTAGTGCAATAAAAAGCAGCCAAAAAGCATAGTACAAAGGGGTGTGTCCATTGTAGCTCATTTTTACTTATTTTGTTGGTAACTGTTCTTACACTTCTCTCTAAAGCTTTTCTTTCTTTGCTTGAGTGTTGTCTAGATGAAGCATTGATTTAGAAGGCATGAGGATCTCTCTTTGGATCACTGCTGACCTGATTTCAGAAAATGTAGGATCTAGTTAATATCTTTGTGTGGGTTTTGTGAACAGCCAGATAACTAATGCAGGAAATTCTGTCCTTTTGCAATATTAGTTGCTCTATTTTAATTAAGCATAGACAAGAGATCCTACCTTATAGAAAAAGCTTAATTAATAATATCAGCAAAAAATATGTACTTTATACGTTGTTTTTGTACATATTTCTGGAGTAATTAGAGGCCTTAAGTGACCAAGGCAGAAGTAAAAGACATCATTTAATGATATCTGAACTCCACTCCGTAATGTTTATAGTTTTGATGCAGGTTGAGTTAGTTAAACTTGGCATAAAGTGTAAAATGTTAATCAAACCCAGGACAAAGTGAAAAATTTTTTAAAATAAATTCCCACAGGTATAACTGTATATCCTAAGAAATTTCCACAGGTATAACTGCAGTCAGGACAGAACAATTCTGGAAATACTTAAAAAAGACAAAATAGCAGGTAGGATGAAACAGGTAATGCATGGCAGATAATTTGTGATAGATGACATTCCCTCTGGCCACGTAATTCTGCCTCCATCCTATGGACGTCATCAATGCCAGCTAAACTATAAACACTGCTTCAGTAAAAGAGACTAAACCAATGGAATAAGAACATGGTTAATTACTTTCATCAGGGTATTCACTTTTTATTGAATTCTGCAAATATGACTGGAAGGAATATTAAAAAGTCCCTGCTTGTGTACAACAAAAAAAAAGACTGATGGAGCACAATAAATAAATTTATTTTTTTTTTTGCTGCATTCATATGGGAAAAGTTGGGGCAGAAAAAATTAAAATTTGAATATTAAGTCAGGAAATTTTTAAATAGCACAAGGATTCTTCCTCTTCGTGCTGAGCCATCTCAGAATTTTAGTATAAGCCCTAATTTTGAAATGTACCTTTTTAAAGCAGAGACCCTTTATGAAAATTGTGGAATCAGAATTAAATTAACATTTAGACAGGTAGATTAATCTACTAAGAAATACACTGTCATGAATTTCAGTTAATTACTTCTTACCCATCCCAAGAAATGAACAGAAGTAGGGTTTATTCTATGTCTCAGTCCACTCTGGAGGTCCTCCAAAATTAATGAACTTGAATATGAAGCATCGCTCCAGGGAAAGAGCAAGCTAAAGTGCTAAAGTGTAGAAGACATAAACAAACTGATCAGGACATTGTGAGGAAGTTTGTTTTCAGTAGTTATGTCAGCTGAGTTTACTTCATAATTCTGCATAGCAAATTCCACTCCAACTTAATCAATAAATACAGAGAAAGACAAAGAAAAAAGGTCTGAGATGAAGGTTCATTAAAGTGACACTCCATCTCATTTTAAAGTAAGGATTAGGGTCATCATGGGTCGCCTTAGTGCCAGCACCTTATGTATGCTGTTCATTTTACCCCTTTGGGCAGAAGCCTAAAAGTAAAGCAGGTGGGCTGACATTTCTTCACAAAATCCATTCCACAACTGAATTCCTGTAAGTGTGCAAGACACAAATTGATTCCTATGATAAAACTGAAAAGATGGTAAACCTATCCATGTATGTTGACCCTGCTGAATCCAGGGATAACTACTAGTGGCATGAACTTATCATCTCTACTAGTCCCTGGTCTAAACCTAGCTATCTGCCTTCATATTTTATGCTGGCTCTTTGCAGCTCTAACACTTACACTTTGGCTCCTATGGCTTGAACCGTGACTTTAGGGATGGCCCATATTAAGCCAGAAGAGATCAGAATTGCCATTTGGGAGAAGTTCTTTTGTGAGCCTAGTGCCTTTTGGACATGTCTACCTGCACAAGCCTCTACCCTCTCTGGTCTTAATTTCAAACCAGAGGCTGTTTCCATAGCCAGAGATCATAAATTGGGCACAGTTCATGCTGGCTGATGCTGCTGGTTGATCCTACTCTAGCCCTAGTCAAATTTGGCCCAGTTTGGCTCTTGCCACCTGTTTCCTTGTGTGTGTATATGTCATATAGGTATGCAGAGAAATAGGTATAAAAATTCATACCCATATATGTCTGTAGGTGTAAGCACACATACAAAAATATATTAATATATACATATATAAAGAAGTATATATATAAGTACATATGTTTGTTTATATATATATATATATATATATATGTTAAGCTATGGTGGTAACAAATACTACTGTTAAATTGTGATCTATAAAAACACATCTGATATCTGTCCATGTCAGTGTCAGTTTCTGCTAAAACCATAACTCAAACACACAAACCCCTCCCAGCTCCATCCGTCAAAACAATCTTGTAGTAGTCCTTTCTGGTACAATAACCTGTGCATGTTTCTCTTTCTTATTAGAATTCTGACAAGAATATTTAAAAAGAAAAAAAAAAAAAAAAACTACAAAAACAAACAAACAGACAAACCCAACAAAAAACCCAACAAAAAAACCCCCAAAAAACCCAACAACACATGCAAGGGCTCGTGGAACCTTGGTTTGAGTTTCGTTTTTGCAATCAGCAAATCTGATGTGATTCTGAAAGTACGTAAAATGTTCATTATGTATCAAGGACATAAAATGGCTCTTTAACTGGTGCCCTGGATGGCTTAAAATTGTACTGGCGCCTTCCTGCCTGCTTCAGTATCTTAAACTAGGCATGAATCACAAGTAATTGCCCAGTCTAATCAAATTCTTCCTGAATATATGTTACATAGAGTTACAGAAGATGTGCTATATCTTCAAAACCAGAAATATTTCAAGGCCTAATCAGATCACTATAAGTAGAAAAGCAGTGATCACTAACACCAAATGAAATTAGATTGTGAAAAGTACAGAGTGAGTTATTAGATAAGGCCCAAGTGATCGCTAGTATAAATTATTGATTACTACTTTCAAATTCCACTGTATGACTGACATCTCCTCCAGTGTTTCTGTATGTGGCCCTATTGTTATGTGAGCTAAGAACAGATCAGTGAGATATACAAAGCCTGATTCATCACACTTTAATTTCAGTTTTGGCAACATATGCAATGTTATTGAGTTCAATGACAAATAAGTAGAGGTAGTGAATAAAGCGATAATGAGCAATAAGAAAATTGACAGCAATCTTAAACTCCAGTATGAGGGTTTCAGTGCTGCAAGACTGAGCTGAGGGAGAATGCTGCAGAAGAAGCAGATAGAGAAAAAGCTGTGTGATCTCAAAAAACATATCTAGTCAGAAGCTAAGTCTTTTTTCACTGTCGTAGGTACTCAGAGATCCAAAACAACAGAGTAAAGATTGTGGATGTCTGTGTTGGTGTATAAGGGAGACAGGGATAAGAGCAAGGATATTAGCAGCAGTGGGCTAAGAAATCCCTTTGTTATGAAGGGTAACATCTTGCATGTTTCTTGGAAGGCCTTCAGAAACAACCAAGAAAGATTCAGTTTACTTAAAGCAGAAAAAGCCTCAAAGCATCCAATTCACAGATATCTGGAAACAGAGAATCCAAACCCAGCAGCTTGTGGAGGTTTACCTGTGCCACAGAAATAAGTACAGACAGCACTACGCAGATATGTAAAAGGAAGGGAAAAACCACAGAATGACTCACAAAATATGGATCATTGGATGGATTTGCCTCCAGAGGATCACTGAAAATCTGTATCTTTCATTTTCACTGCAATTTATACTTCATGCCGCCTAGTCTTCTGAGCCAGGTGCATACACCAGGTTTTTGGCTCACTTAACACTTTGCTTTCCTGTGGTTTTCAGGATTCTCCTCCTGACTATTCCATCATATTCCTGTGAAACATTAAAAAATAATTCCATATTTCTTATGCAAGAGCTCTACTGTCTTTCTAGGGTGTATGGGACAGACCATTTTTGTATGAAATCCAAAAAGGGAATGGAAAAGAAAACAGGCAAAATGAGAGGAAAAGCCAGTTGCTCTGAATTGCTTTGTTGCAGTCAAAACTAAGAAGTTCAAGTACTGTGAAGAGAACAAAGGATGTCTTTTGGTTTTCATACAGAAGTGTACTCAAAGAATTCCAGCTCAATATTCAAATAAAAAACATTCAACAGAACTATGAGTTCACCTTCTGCTCAACATCATGCACTGTATGTCAAACATATTATTTAGGTTGATTTTCATCAAAAATTTTAGGTAAAATTTTCATTTTATCCCGTGGTCTGAATGTTCCTATCTGACTGGTTTTTTGGAGCAAAACAAAAATTGACATAGAAACAAAAGCACACTACTGTCCACATATTTCACAATATTTTTGCCAAAACAAACTCCTGGATCAATTGAAACCAGCTGGATTGGGAACTTGCTGTCAATTCAGATTGCATAGGTATGAAATCAATAGAACTGTTGAAAATAATATTGCCATTCTAAAGAATAGGACCTACTAACTAACCAACATTTAAATAATCACTCCTGGGCTCAATATAAAATTTCCTTGGCTTTAAACAGTAGTTTGAACAAATACTCAGTCATTAGCATGTCAGATTTTTTAGATATGGTTTACTGATTTGCAACTCGATGAAGGATGGTTTGGAAAATGCAGCAGAGACTATTTATTAAGAGCTCTAATTTAAATTCACAGAAGTGTTAACAAAAATTGCTAAAGATAAAACCTCTAGTGTATAAAACATTGAGATCAGTTAAGGAAGGGTATCATTTTTGAAAGTACATTATGATTTTCTGCATCCATCTGATCTTCCTAGTCTACAAGCAAGTGTCAGAAGAAATCAGCAGCAACATATGAGAACATATCTACGGATGCAGCCAAGGATGCTTTTACAATTCTTAAAAATCAAGAGCAAATAATAAACTTGTAGAAATGTAACTGATCCCATGAAAAGAAAAAGCATATGAGCCAAAAAGAAAAGAAAGGTCAGGAAAAATACACTGAGAATTGTCTACTTCAGAATAGTTCATCACCACTCAAAAGTAAACAGATTTACAGTTATTATTGTTCTCTTAAGATTAATTTTGCAATGTCAGTTCTAGATCAAGGCAAAGAGCTTCACTCCATTTTTAAATGAATTTCCTACTGTATTCACCGTCTCAGCAATCCTGTTTTCTGGCACAAATGCAGAAGTGCATTTCGAGTATACACAGAAATAGGATTTTCAATTCACCCATGCAAATACTCACCCTGGAAGAGCACGCATGGTCGTCCAGTACAGAAAGAGAAATTATATTATGTGGGTTTCTGATCAGCTACAATTGAGCAACACGATTATAAACTTTGGCTGTTTGTATATCAACTACTCACAGAAAATTGTTTACGATTAAAGCCTTCAGGCAATAAATATTGAAAAATGGCAACCAGAGTCCACTCAAGAAACATGGAATCCTAACCTGAACACAGCTATTTCAGAAACACACACACACACACACAAAAGATGAAGTTATACAAACGATAGAGTTCAAACTACTTCTGGGGTGGAAACAATTTGTTTTGATTTTAGATATGTGGTTCTAATTGCAAAAGTAATTCTTTCCAGTTTTCCAAAAAAGAAAATCAAATCAGCATTAATGACTCTTCATTTACTTACTAAACTATACATGAGAATGTTTTATAGTATTTAGCCACAGCATAATAAGCTACAGAGAAGCAATAGCGCATGAATATCTGGACATATATAACTTCTAAGTGTTATTCTTCTTTAACATATATTTTGTCTGTTCTTTTGATATTGATCTTCACTTGAAAAGATTTTTTCTTCTTGCAAGTACATATACTCTACTGTAATACAATAATATCATGCAATTTTTCATGTGTTTCTTTAAGTTGTACAGTAAGAAGAAGAACACAGTCCCCATTGGCTGTAAGAATACTGTCTGTATTGTCCATCAGGAAGTCAGGCTGTACAGACATATTATCAGCAGGTTATTTTCTGCTGCTTGACAGTAGCAGCTGCATTGTGGGTTTTTTTTTTTTTTCATTTTATTCAGACATTTGGAATTGTTTGTTTCTGTTGGTAATGAGTCAGTCTTCCTAACTAATAAGTACTTGAAATTTTCTTATTTCAGAAAAATGACAGCATAACATGAAAGATGCTGTCATATACTGCATTTTTCTGCAACCTCTGTGACATATCTCAAGTAAAGAAACAGAACATTTCTTTTCCCCCTCCCCCACTAGGAAGAAAGACTGTGGTGAATTCAAACCAGTTTAACTCTCTATTATCTGGCAGCAGAAGAGAAGCAAACAGTAAGCACTAAAAAATTGTAAGTCTGAAAGGATGAGTCAGGTAGACAGGAAGAAAAATCAGAGATCCACCATCTTCTCTATACGTAAGGGAGAGAGACTAACCATCTAAGGGACTTCAAGAAAGATGTCCGGATCTCTCAGGAAGAAAGGATTGCTGGATCCAGCCCAAACCATGGTGCTCCATATGGACACAGCAAGACATTGCTCTAAACTGATTAAACAGGATTATTTTTTATTAACAAATAAACTCCAGGAAGAAAAAACAGCCCCTCTCACGGCACTAAACTAAAGATATCTCATTTAGTACCTCTATCAGCCCTAGCTACAGGATCACAGAGCATCAGCTTAGTTGCATATTTCTACAAGCATTCCTTCAATGAATATAAAATTGGCTTAACAAACTTCAAATCGAGAGAACTGCAACCGCAATGGCTAATACCTACTGTCTCCTCTCAGAGTAACAGAATAGCAGTGATCTTTTGTGACTGACTAAGCATGAATGTTATTTTTCCCAATGTGGTTTAATCTACCCTGTCAGATTCACAGGGCATAAACTAACATCAGTGGGAACCGTTCAGTTAAATCCCTGTGAACTCTTCTTTAAATTTCCTCCACACACACACCACCTTTTAGAAAGGCAATTATACTGTACAGCAACACCCCCTGAGTCTCTGGCATCTCATTGCCAGCAAAGGAACACAGTTTCAAGCTATCAGGACAAGTAGGAGTAATGCAGACCATCTCTGCTAAGGAAATCTCTTCTAAGTGGAATGAAAATGGAAAATTTCTAATGATCAATGGGACACACTAACAGCAAGAGACCCTACCTTGTCACTGGTATCTTGTCTGCTGCTGGAGCTACTGATACTGACCTCTACACTCAAAAAAACATTTCCAGAGTCATCTACCATGTCTGTATTTGGCCCACTGACTGAAAGAAAGAAGTATTTGAGGATTCAGGACAAGGTCTATTCAACCAAACAAGCTGAACGAACATTGTGCTGCTCTACTTTCATTCTCAGGATTACTATCAGGAAGGCAGGAAGTTTTAGCTAGCAAAAATTAGATTATGGTACTTGTGGGCTGAGCCATGCTAAAACCTATTTAGCTTTCAATATCTTTAAAACTTTACCTTCGAATTTTAACGCCTTTTTTCCTTGCAAGCCCCCCGTATGACCTCACGTGTGTCATGCCTACTGCTCTAATTAGAGTTACAGCAGTCATCACCACAACCAATTCTCATCCTTCCCCACCATTTGCCTTGCAATATGAATTAATGAACTGAAGGACAAAGAAATCTTAATTCAGTTTTAATTTCTCTGTTTTGCCTGTGGCCAACTATCTGCCTGCAGTGACACTGTGTGTCACTGCTGTGTGTGCTATCCTCCAAAGAGAGTCCAGGCACTGCAAACTCGGACATAGATCACTTCAAATTTCTGTTTATCACTTCTTGGAGCATTTTTACCCAGCAGTATAATTCTCCTACAACTCTTTTGCCAAGGAGAAATTTTAGGTTCAAGATGATGGTAAGTTATTTTTCCTTCTTTCCAAGGCCTGAATATTCCACCAACAGCAATTCATTGCTACTTTTCAGTAAGTAGGTTTGTATTCAAGGATACTTAATACCTCATTTTAAAAGGGACACAAAGAAATAAGTAACTGTTCCTTTACAGCTATTCTCTCCACACTCTAGCTCTTATCTCTTTATATAAAGTAAGGAAATTTTTTTTTTAAATGTAATTTTTCAAAAAGCATTAAGATTACATAATAATTTAAGACTAGACAATTTTTTCTTTTTTTTTCCTGTACCTATTTGCAGTATTCATCAGCTTTTCCTGAAATTCCCATCAGCTTCTCCCATTACGAGCTCTATACAACTTTTTTTCTCCATAAACATCCTGTGAATACAGACTTTAATTAGTAGAGTGTTTTCCCTAAGGGTAAACTTTATTAAGGACCCTCCCAGGCCCACTGGAGCTCTTCAGCTTTAAGTGAAGCTGAGAAACGCAGATGGAATGAAAACTGTTAGAGAAAATTCCTTGAAGTATCTCTAATCCCATTATATACTGCAGAGGAGTATGCTCAGGTTAGTATTAAGAAGAGTGGCATGGAAATTTTCTCCCCTTTTTTATGGCAATGAGTCACTGGTATGGGGTTCATGTTCAGCTGTTCTGGACAGCTTAGACATGGAAAGGGTAAAAATATTTTTACTCAAAAATGTGAAACATCATATGTTGAAATTTGGATATATGCACACTCACTGTCAAAAACAGAAAACATACAAAAAAGAAAAAGGCTTAAAAAACAGTCCTATGGGGGCCCATTCACTGGCCTGAAACTTTAGATCACCATGGAATGTTTGCTTATGTTATAAACAACTATTGCCTAATAAGCAATTTGGAGTTTCACTTTGTTCTTTTTTGTATTCAGTACTGGTTTGTACTTTGTGTTTCACATATTATCTTTACACTGTATAGATCAAATACAATTCTCTTCAGAGTCACAGAGAAAAGATGACACCCATAAGTAAGGGCCTGAAAAGCTTCTCAGTGAATAACAGCTCTTAGTGCTCTTGTCTGAGCACAACAGAGCCTGGTAGGATATTGAAACATCGCCCATGTTTCCCTCCCTCAACTAGATGCTCACCTTTGAAGACTGACAACTGTGCAACTCTTTTCTGCAGTGCCTCGGAATGCTCATTGCCTGGATACTCCCTGAGGAACAGGGATGAACAGCAGCTAAGGAGTGAGACAAAGTGCTCAAAGGCAGTCAAACCACTGCACTTTCCGTTCATCAGCATTGCAAACGTTTATTCTTTTAAATTTCAATTCTGCAGCATTTAGATGGGGATAGCCACTTTCTTCATACTTCCACACAGGTGAAATTATTTCACTCATCTTCCACTTTGATAGCCACTGTTTCTTTTATTACTTTCTGAGACCCCAAACAAGATATTTATTCAGTGCAAACAACCTCTGGCCTCCAGGCCAGCACAGGGTTTCTTAGATAAACAGCTCCATACATGCTAATGATGATGTCTGCCTGGAAGTAAAGTTATAAAACTCAGAACTACCCCTAGCTACTTTTCTCCACCATAAAAGAAGCAGGTCAAAACATGCCCCTTGGGCTTCAAGAGGAGCTTATATTACCAAAGAATAAAATCCATGACAGTGTAAAGTCCCCGCATGTTGTTGAACAGGGAAAGCTAAGTTCTTTTAAAAGTGATGAATGCAAAGTCTAAAAGAGAGCTGAATCTGTTTTGGCATTTGCAGATGCAGGTTGCTGTCAGGTGCAGCACAATGTAATTCCTCTTACTAATTGACTAATTTATGCATGACAGAACAGTCAAATATGCCTTGACAAACATTTCCCAAGACCTGTTCCTGCTTTCCTCTCTCACACTATCAGGTGAAATCTTTCACTATGACTGGACCCTTGTCAAAAAAGAAGGAAGGATGCCACAGTGATAGCTCAGACTACAAAGAACGGGTTTTGTGCTGAGAATTCTTCTAGGACTCTGGAGCATCTAAAATACACTTGTGCATTTTGAAATCCTACTTTAATGTGTTTCTCATACATTGTAATTGCCTCCATCAGGAAGGCAAGACATAGCTGTAACATCCAAGATTTCCTCTTTACGTGAAATAACCTTATCTCCTTGTAACACCTCCATTTTTTATCCTGACAAAACACAAAATGGTAGCTGGGGGAGTGATACAATGATCTAAGTCCCATCCCTTTTTAGGGATGCTCTATTAAAGTGACAACATGGATTGGAAGTCTTCTTATAAGTGCCTATACATTAAGATTGTTAACACCCTGTAGAGTGTTTCTTTAAAACAAACAAGAGCATCTTTTTCCTGCTATTACTCATGGTTGAACAGTGAGGCAAACTAAGTAGCAGATCTTGATTCTCAGCTGAAAAGTCGACCATCAGTTGAGAAAGCAGTCACTATCACTGAAAAGATGCAATAGCAAAGTATGTCAGGAAGCAGGGGAGGAGGTGGGGGTGGGGCTGTTTATGGGACATATGTGAACCAAATGCCCAGACAAACCTAGCCCACACACACACCAAAAAAAAAACCAAACCAAAAAAAACCCACCACCCACACAACACACTACAACAACCTAGCTGTTCGGGTTTTCTCCTAGAGACTAAGACATGAACTTATCCAGGAAAAAAGTCTCATCAGATTTTTCTCAGGACAGATGGATATCAAAAGTAAAAGAAAAAAAATTAGAAAAAAAATAGGAATAGCTAGCTCATTTTAGGCTAGCTGGGATGTCTGGTTATATTACCCCACTCTTAGTCTGTTAAATACTTTTACAGTTCTTACCATGAAAATGAAACCACTGGGTTTGTTGTGCTGTTTGCTTCTTTTTTTCTTTTCAGCATTTTAGAATGATGTGACAGAAATCTTATTCCAAATACAAATGTTCTTCACATTCACTAGTTTGATGGTTGTTTGCAGGCTTATTTTTGGGAAGAGTAGGTCCTCCAAATCAGTAACAATACTGGAAACACTCCCACCTGATCAAGTCAGCATTTGTTCCTATTTAGGAGTGCTAGGAGCATGCCCAAGGAGGCTGGCTGGCAAGATGCCCTTGAGAAATGGTACTGCTTAGCACTGGGGTTTCAAAAGTGGTTTAGCAGAGAGAAAAATCAGACAAAAACACTGTCACAGAAAAACAAGAAATTAATGTAAGGAAAGTCCTTCCACTGTATGCATTTAATCCTCAAAAATGGCTAATTGAAGCACAAAAGAAGAGTTTATGTGCTCAAACATTTCTGTATTTTCAATGTTATGACTTGCTTCCATAGAAAATAGTGCCTCTTTCCACAAACCTGGCTGGTCAACAGGAGAACTCTACTTCAACAAATCAGCAAAAAGAAGAAGGTAAAAGGAGAAAAAATAATATTAAACCAAACCTCAGCAACAGTACCGCAAAGGCCTTTGTTAGTTTAATAGTTTGTTTATTTTAGTTTTGGGTTTAATGTGCACAGATAATTTTCAGGTTCATATCAAGAAGTAGGAAACAAGTTTCATTGTCAACAAACCACCACCTCCAACAAGGATGTGACAACGTCTTGAAATTAAACTCACTATTGGTCTAAAATAAGTTTAGCAGAAAGAAGCAATTTTCTTGGATTTTTATCATTATAGATTTATTTTGCAGTACACTGATGTCAAAGTGACCATTTAGACTTATTCTACCAGTCTGGAATGTAGACAATGTTTAAATGGTTACTCTTGCTTACACAAGCCCTTGAAATATTTCCTTTGTGTTTATGGCCTGATTATCAAAAGAACCAAGCAGATTTTGAAAATCTGGCCACCACATTTTACTGGGAGGCAGAAGGAGATTGATTCTGTGACTGAAAACTTCTGTGCTTCTTTTTTTAATTAATACCAAATATTCATCATCACTAGGCACTGTACCTCAGACCTTTGGCATCAAACTGCTAACCTCTACCTTTTGAAATAAGGAACTAATCTGTTGGCTTCTAACTTTATGTCAACAATCTTTAGAAAGGAAAGAGTTTGTATGGATTGTTCACCTATATGACACATATCAACTGAATCTCTTCCAATTCTGACACATGTTATTTGGACAATCAAAATTGAGACTCATGTGCAGAGACAAATGAGTCACAGCCAACACCCACCTGGGCACCAAATCCCATTGAGACCTCAGGCAGGACTGCCTACACCTGTGGGTAGCTACACATGCCTCAGAAAATACTGCTCTCAGTGAGAATGGAGTGCTCTTTAGCAATTCCACTTTCCTTCAGCTTTCTGCATGCCTGTGAAGGTATGAGCATCACCAGAGCCCTACATGTTTTCTTTTTGCAACACAATGTACCCTCTCTTCACTGCACCAGAACAGTTATTTCTCATCACAGCTGTGCTCCCCAGTACAGCATAGAAAAAATCTGCTTTAACGTCTACAACAAACTTCCCACCCAGGAGTGAGCTACTCACCTCAGGTACTGGTGACCTCACTGGGACACATCATCAGGAAAAAGCTGCCTCCTGAGAGGACTGCTGAACTGCCTGGATCAAGTTTGGATTGGACCTGGGGGCAGTAGTAATATTAAAAAAAAGACAGGACAACCATACCCAGAAGCTACAGCATCATGTGATGGTAACTGTTCTTGCAAGCAATTGGAACTACGGAATAATAACCAAATCACAGAACAAATATACCTTACCTACATGTTCCCATGTCATGGGAAGAAAATAGTTTTCCCAAGAACACAGAATATCATTCAGCTCCACCCTCCTATGACTTCTGAGTTCAAAGTTCATCTGATAGGAAACATTCATTATTTAAAACAGGATAAACTGAGATTATATACAACTCTAAAACTTTAATTTGTTTTTTTTTTCTGAAGATACACCGTGACCCAGTTTCACAAAAAATAACTTTATTCACCTCATTGTTGTACAGGATAGGGTCAATAGGGTTTACAACCTACTGTTGTAATAAAGAACTGTTATCATATTAGTGTACCACTTGTTTTCACTGCAAAGCATGGATGATTTTCACCATAAAGGCTGCTAACTCTACCTTGTATCAGCTTCTGAGATCCTTAGGACTTTACCCTAAGTGTCACTAACTAGCAGTTCTTCTTGGGAAAGGTTTGCTGCTAAAGAATTACTTTTATCAAAAAAATAATTCATCGCTTGTGAAAAAATATGGCAAGTGACGCACATCCATCGCCCTCTCCATCATAATTCATCGGGGTCAATTACCATTTTTGACATAAAACATGCATGTTATCATCACTACAATCTTGAAATGTATGCTAACTCACGGGAACACAGTAAATAATTTCTTAAAGAGATAATACAGCATATTGTATTTGTATGGTACAAACCTTTTAAAAGAATTATAATCTAGTCCGTCTGTACTCAGCACAGTGTTTGGTTACTCCACAATCCTGGAGTGTGACATTCTGTGTCATGTATTAAATATTTACTTTTGACTTATTGGGCTCTCAATATAATATAAAACATCTTTTGGGTCCACTTATCCTCTCATATAAACCAGTATTATTTGCTCGGGAAAAGCATTATATATTCCCAGGGGCATATAAACAGCTGCCTGGTTTAAATCCAAAATCAAAATGAACAACTAATTTTAAAAAATTGATTTTCAGTGACTATTTTATTTCAGAGAGGTCTAGTATCACAGGAGGCATTATTGAGTATGGCAAACAATTTTCTTGTCTTGAGTTACACAAAAAATCTCACTCACTGTTCTTTACGTTATGCAGATAAGTGACTACACCCTTCATTTGACACCTAAATCACCATTTTCTCCGTTCCATCTGAACATCAGGAAACTTTCAGTCCAAACTGTTTGCAAGGAATAATAGAACACAAAATCAGTATTCGAAAAAAAATTCAAGAAATAATGGAGGACCCTTTATTAATTAGGATGAACCATTCCTTCATAATTTTTCCCACTTTTCAGGCATGGCATAGGCTTAGACTGCATCTGCAGACATCGGGAAGCAGAGCATGTTTCTGTGAATATCAGAGTGCTTGTTTTAGCATGACTATGGCATCAGCTGAATACACTTGCATGCACATTAGGGAAAGACTTGCAGAATTGATTACTTGGTCCTGCTTGAGTGCTTAAAAATACATGACTAATGACTTTTAACCTAGCATTTGAATGAACATGCAACTTCAATGAACACTCATGAGATGACAGTTATGGTGGGCTGTCTTTTACAGGCATTTGCATCCATGTCTTGTTTTGCCTTTTTTGGCACAATGTTGCAGTCAAACAAAATTTATGAAAAGCACACAAAGTAATGACCCTCTCAAGGATATTCTCTTGTTTCTGGTAGCCTGCCACCCCTTACGTATAGCCTTCTTCAGCTTCTACCTAAAGTATTTTACCAGGCAGTCTTGCAGTGTGTTTTTCTGTTGATGGTTCATTCTGTTATCCCACGTGTTACGTTAATGGTATAGTCTGAGCTGTACCTTCCCACCAAGTTGTCACTCATTCCTGAAGCCCACCCCTTGTTGTAGAAAGCTCTTTGTTCCTCCCACCCTTGTTATCAATTCACCCAGATACCTGCCCCTTGTTCCAATAACTTCCATGTCAATCCTCCCCTGTGCCAACCCCCTACCCTGGAAATCCCCCTGAAGCCCCATTGGTTTTTCAGAACTGTTCTCCTCCCCCTACTTTTCTCATTGGCTTATGCTTTGTATGACCCCGCCTTTTATTCCTCCCCAGGATATCTCCAATTGGTTGAAAGTTTCCACCTGCCTCTTGAATCCACTTTGCGTATATGTTGCTGCGCCCCTGTTTCTTTGTTCCTTATTCCTGAAACCTCCTTGGAAATAAATCCTTCCTGGAACCGACACAAAGAGCCTCCTCCTCAATCCTTATCTCCGCTGCATGCAACTGACAGCCTAACTGTGCCACAGAGCAGCAGCTCTAAGCCACACCTTGGGACACTCTGCTCCCAAAGTGTGTCCCACTCTTGGCACGGAGCCATGGGACTGAGCTAGCAGGAATTGGGCACTGCGTCAAGGCAATGTTTCTTATCGGACACTAGTGTACAGTCAAATTTCACATTAACTGCAAATATTTCTCCTTATAACTGCTCCTTTTAATTTTCTTCCATTAAGATTCCTGATTTGCAGGTTGTTTTCTTTTTTTATAACTAAGCATTTCACCAATTAATTTCTTGGCCTCCTGTGTCCTGAATCTATTGACATGCCATGTTATGTCCTAGCTCTAACACTTGTCGTGCAACCTGTAGTCTTTACACAACACTTTAGCATTTATTTTATCATGTTCTGTTTGACTTACTGTTGAGTAAAAAAAGATCTCCCTACAAACAACCCATAGAAATAAAAACCTGTCTAAATGAAAATGGCAATCAGTATGTTAATTTATTGCAGTCACAAGTAATGCGAGCAGCTATGACCATATCCTAACACAAAATAGTCTTTACCAAGCATTGGTCTATCTCTACACGTGATCACAGTTGCCTAATTATTAGGAGAAGAGATTTTTGAAATGTTGTGGATGGAAGGAGTCGGTGAGCTCCCTTGCCACCATAGCTGAAAAAAGATATCTGGGAAATGGCACTTTTCTGAGAAGGTGAGGAGCTGCAGAGCTAATGCAGCTCCCTGAACTATAGAGGAAGAATAAGATAAAGAAAGATCCATGAACAAGCATTGAAATTAGTATTTTGTAAATCAAATTACCAAAAAGATTTCTGGTTAAAAAAAAAAAAAGAAAAAGAAAAGAAATAACAAGCCCCTGGGATTCCTATCAGCATGGAGCAAGGAAGGCAACAAACATGCAAGGAAGTGACAAACCTCAGAGGCACATGGGGACACACGTCAGAAGGAATCCTCTGGGGTTTGGAAGACTGAGGAGGAAAACCTAAAGTAATACCACTTCTGCTTTGGGAGATCAAGATAGCTCCAGGACTTGCCCATGTGGGAAAAGCCTGAGTGCTTCATACACACAGATAATTTGACGTATGTTTTTTTATATATAACATATGGTCTCTTTGTGGACTGTAATTAAAGGGAACCACTCTTATGAATCAGTATATGATCTCACATAAGTTCAATATGTAAAACATATGCTATTTAGGCATGTATAGCAGTTGCATATAACTTAAATTTTTGATGCATCATGGGCAAGGATAATAGGAGACATTTGGATGATTGTGGATGCAGAGGAAAGGGATTTCCAAGGCAGGAAAAGACAATATTCTAAAAGAGTATATAATAGTGGGAATGATGGAAAAGACACAAGGAAAAATCAGTGAAATTACTAAGAGACAGTAAAATGGCAGTGTGAGAGGAGGAGGAGGAGGAGGAAGAGGAAGAGGGGTACTTCTGTTTTCTAGCTTGGAGTGCAAAAGGCCTATAGTGAGAAAAATGCATCTCATAATACAATATCTTTGAGAGATGGGAGAGAAGCAAAAAGTAAATACCAAAAAAATATAGTTATAGGAAAATAAATTTAAAAAACACTAGCAGAAAAAAAATAACAGAAGAATGAAAGAAAAATTAATGTTAAGAACAGGCAAGTAAAAGGAAATTAAACACTAAAAAAGAAACTCAGGTTAAGAAAGAAATGGGGAGTACAGAAAAAGAAACAAAAAGCAGTTGATTATTTTATTGATAGCAATTAAATGCATTAATACAGCTTGAAAAATAAAGTGTATCATCTTCTGTGTATTAACAAAGTAATATCAGACATTTTTTTCTCAGCCTTTGTCACATCATGCCTCCTCCGGATGTTGAGATTATACATCATTAGGATCCATTCCGATGAAAGGCACTATGTAAATTTAAACTTATTAGCATAGTAATTGTGACATTTTAACAAATGCATCATGATTCACTCTAATTTATTTGTTATTTGAAATGATTTGCCAACTAATTTCTATAATTCTTGGTCTGCAGCTCATCCATAGTTCATTGTGAAGAACTGAAATTCATAATCCAGGCTATTTTAGCTGAAGAAATAATCACATGGTGATTTTTTTGTTTCCTGATGGGAGGACTGTGACTCTTAGAATATTCATTTTTCTCCTTGATTACCAATTTAAAATCTGCTTGTAGCTAACAGTCTGTATTTTTCATATAAAACCCTCTGCTCTAGAAAGAAATTTTGCAGGAAACTTGTTTGTCAGAGTGGATATTGATGGAAAGTGAATAAAATAGTTATATCTACAAAGTCATTAAAATTCATTTAAAATTGCAAATGAATGTTCACAGTATGTTTCTTCTAGCATTTGCCAGCTCTGGAAATAATCATGGCCTAAATTACACCCAGGAACATGTGTGTACACCATATTTAAGACAGATTTAAAATTCTCACTAATTTATGTGTGAAAAATGGAGTTGATAACACTTCTAATTAGCTTGGTTTACAAAAGAGCAACATACTATTGATCTTCTGAAGACAATAAGCTATAGGCCCTAATACACCGGCAGCAAATGTAAATGTAGTTGTATCTGTATTTGTGATCTTTTTCTAAAGTTGTATTTTTTTCTAAAATGTAGATTTGTTTGGATAATTCAGTGTTTGATACAAGACATGACTCATTAAACCTGAATTCACAGTAAACACCAAGCAATTTCTTTATTCTTAGGAAAAGGTTATGTCAAACTCTGGGATGAAAATATTGCTCATGATTTCATTTCACTTAGAAATACTGTGTGCATTAATGTTTGTATTGAAGAACTGTCTTTCCATCAGAAAGATTTTAATTTGAACCTATAATCAATCTCTAGTTTCTGTAATGGCTAATTTCTGTTTCACAAGGCACTTTGCCACATTAGCTTGTGGTTCATCTACAGAGAGATGAATCATAGCAAGGATACAGTAAGATGCCTCCAAATGCAGACTTAACTGGGATTTTTAAATTACATTCGTGTACTCAGCTATTGGTCCTGTAAATGATGTGTCAATTTTTTGGTCCTCATAGCCATGGCCTCATCTTCATTGAAGATACAGTTTGTTTTATGGCTCTTTTTGCCTATGACTGAGGTTTTTGTTAGGCAGAGAGTTTTTGTATAGTTGAAGACCTGAGATACCCAAATTTTGCTGAGAATTTGAAAATAAACTGAAGCTGTCAACAACCATTTGCTTATGTAAGCAAAACATCTGCACTAGTGGTATGTTTGTTGTCAATCTGTGTCCCCCCCAAAAATACAGAATAAAATGGCAGGTCTACACACAAGCAGAAATGCAGAATATCCATAGGTAGGCTATAAATTTGCTCCAAGAATAACAAAGGATAATTTTTAATTCCGTTGTTTCATTTTGTGTCAACCTGATGCTTGTAAAAAATGACAGAATGATTGTCTATGGGAATTAGTTCCTGTGTTCCTCAGCTGTAAATATAGAGTAGCAGTAAGAGGAGTTCCCATCATTTTCCCTGAAAAATTCCTCAATCCTCATTTTGAAGATCAATTAAAAAATCATTCATCCACTTCTCTGTTTCTCTATTAGATTCCTAACAAGTGGTGACTGTCCTGATTTTATGTAGGTAACATACTGTGGGCTCGGATACATAGCCAGTCAATCGAGATGTGTAAGATAATGCTTATATTAGTGAGCAGGTGTTCTAGACAGCCACACTTTGAAAGTGCAGGGAATTCCAGTATTGTCTGCATATTCTGCAGTGTATATAAATGTTTTTCTCCTGTTTACTGCACATTAAGGAATTATATTCCATTGAATGATAATCAACTAGCTAAACGAGTAAACTTGTGCAAAATACAGCATGTTCTAGATGTTTGATAACAAAATTATTAAAATAAAAAAGGGTTAAAGCAGTGAATGCCATTATAGTCTAAATCAGTGTTATTATTTCTCATTGAAAATGGACACTGTCATGAGACATATTAAATTACAATACTGTGTGATGAAAGAAGGACCAGGCACTGAGATATCTCAAAAATATTTTTTTTTTTCTGCTAAAAATATGTTCTGTTTTTAGCTCTAATTATACTTTTCTGGGACAATAAATTGAACAGTTTGATATACTTACAGGTTCTCTGTAGAACATCAATAAACTACAATAAACTTCAGCAAAATTTCAAGAAATCAAGCTGCGTTTTGAGCAAACTTGATTCAAGTTATGGAAACCATTCAAATTATACAGTTTAAAATTATTCTTGTCACTAAACATAACAAAAATACTGTTGCCAGTCTCATTCCATTTTAAGAACCCAGTACTCTTCAATTTAACATGAAAGCAAAAGTCAGTGGGTGAAACAAAACTGCTGACTGTTGGGGGTTAGGCGTCCTTCCTTTTGTTCCTTCTTACCTATAGAATTTTCCCCATTAGTTGTAGGGTAACCTCACTGCTGGTACTTACTGGGTGCTTGAGAAGACATAGAATTTGGCTCGGGCCAGGGGGAAGGGGCGGGCAGGTAAAAGGGAGGGCGG